>JAODOY010048333.1:0-19051 GCA_025399855.1 Forbesichthys papilliferus | reverse complement strand
TGAGGGGACAGCAAATTTACACTGTTCTACAAGCTGTAAAATCACTACTTTACATTGCAGAAAAGTGTCATTTCTTCGTTGTTGTCACATGAAAATATATGCTCACATATTTGCAAATATGTGAGGGGTGTACTCACTTTTGTGAGATACTGAATGTAGGCTTGTTTCTTGCATGTTCCTACCTTCCCTGTGCTTGTTATACTGTAGGTACGTAGGCTAATTGTTTTTCAAGTGCTGCTTTATGTGTGTGAATTGACCTGGATTCCAACTGGCGGCCATAAATGTAGCCTTGATAAATGAAATGGTAACAAATACTAACTAGCCAGCAAGAAAAGTACAACGTTGTTTTTTATTATTTGAGTAATTGGGTTCTGTGGTCCCTGGTCCACGTCTCAACCCCATTTGAGAATACTGTTTGTTAGCTTAATAAACCATCCAGACAACTGGTTATATGTTTTTTATTCAACACTACACATGTGGCCATCTCTTAGCTGAATCCACTGTTCCACCCGGTCTTCTCTGCGCATGTGCAAAAGGAGTTTTTGAAAGTAAACGTGTTGAACATAAGTTAACACTAATCAGAATGGTTGCCCCTTTTGTCGGTCTGGGCGTGGGGAATACCCAGTGGCCACTCAGCATTGGTAGATGTTGCCTGCAGGGCCTGTTGACACTGCAGTCTGGGGCAATGTTCAGTGTCTCATATCTCTGACCCCACATCACAGCTGACAGGCCAGGCGGCAGGATGGATGACCACAGCAGGCCTCTCTGGTCTGTCCGTCTGTCTAACGGCACAGTGTTTCCATGTTGAAACAGCAGGCTAGAGCAGTAGGGTGCTGTGTACTAGTTAATCACATGTATTCCACTGCTGGGCTAGTGTTTTCCATTTAGAAAACTGTTCACATTGGTAATGACCAGTACAGTTCTTCCTCTATGGCATGGAGTTGAATTTTTTTTGTTTTACAAATCTTGCACCATCACTAGTTTCACAGGTTTTTGGAAAACAGCCTTCAAATATATATCTTTTTTTTTGTATTGGCAGAGCACCAATCGGAGCCCTACATGTGTGTGAGTGAATATTTCTATTCTGTACAATGATGGTTGTGTATTGCAGAGCGGCATGTGTCCTCAGTATTGACTGTTATTAAATCTGCTAGAATAGCAGTTCAATTAGCATGAAGCTGTCAGTGAACAATTCTGTTCCTCAAGCCACTTCAGTCAGTGTGTGTTATTCAGCCCAATAGCATTTTGAATCAAATTAACCTACATTTATGCCTATATTTAATATCCGAAAGAGTGTGTTGCAGTACAGCTAGGAAATTTCACGGGGAGAAACATTTGCCAGATTTCAGAAATTGCAGCTATGCTTTCCAATAGGCTATGCTTTGCACTCAAGGTCCAAAATGAACTTTTTGAGTCACCGGCCAAGCATTTTGTTTTCAGTCAAAAAAATAATTTAAGTTTATTGCCACATAACAGTAGCCTACTGCATTAACAATATTTTAGTATTTCATTGGGATACTAACACACGACAGCACAACTCATCACCACATCATTCAGTAGTTATAAGCCTATCTACTGCTTATTATAGTGTACTACTGTATTTAGCCTCGTATAACTTTTATCTCCAAACCTCCAATGCTCACATTAGTTTATTTTTGCAGGGTTTCGTCCTCGGGTTTTCATATTTGAAAGGTTTGTTTAATCCTTTAGAATATTTCCACATATGTATTTAGCCTGACTGTATAGCAAGTGGGTCTAGCTGGATTCTATTCACATTTGAATTGGTACTGTTTTTATACATGTCGACTATTTCTTTACCGGCATACAATCCCATATGCGAGTGCCACTACTGAATTTGCGAAATTTTTTACTTGATCTTTTTCATGCAAAAACCTATTACACAAGTAGAAGGTTGATGTAAAGGAATGTGCTAAAATACACTTTTCTTATATTCCTTGAATATTAACTAACACTACTTCAAACTCATTATTTAGACAATGGATATTTTTTCCTGGTTGTTGGTCGGACATCACATAAATACTGCCCTTGCTCTCTCGGATTGTGTATTTCTGCTTTTGTGTAATGAAATGATCAGGTGGTTGCTTGAGAGATCTTAGAGAGCCAATCTGAGAGAGTAGGTGCGGATTTTCACAGATAATGTATGTGTGTCAACATTTACCCGCCAGTGTGGCGGATAGTCTCTAAGATTTACTCGGCAAACGGAAAATCTACCTGCATTTGGCGCTTGGTGGGTGTTCAAGAAACATGTTTTTAGGCGTTAATTCATCATGTGGCCAGTCCTAAATGGCCAGCCCGCATTTACCAAAAGTTATTGTTAAGCAGCCATTGCTGTCTTTTTCCCCCCCCCGCATGGCTTTTAAAAAATATGGTGGCTTTCATTCCCTGTAAGTGAAGATTCCATGTCCCTGCCCTTACCAAGGCTCTCATATCTTTGCGTGCCAGTCCTCATATCCCCTGCTTTCCTTTGCCCTGCAACGTCTCCTAGCATAGTTTGGAACAGCTGGATGAACATCTGGGTGTGTAGGGTGCTGCTGCTGACTCTCCTCATGCTGTAGAAGCCCCCACCTCGTTTCTTCAACCTTCATTATCATCTTCCCAGAGTCACATAGAAACGCTCAGCAGGACTGAATTCCTTCAGTGAATAAACTCACTACTTAGCGGCAGTAAGGCCCACGTTGTCTGCCATTCTGAAGAAGCCATCCTGTTAAATATTCTTTAGTAGCGAATTAAACTTCAAAAGCGTAGTTTGCTTTTGGGTCATTATCGTAAGTGGTGCACATTGCTTATTTTCCGCCATGTTTTCATTAATGCAAAACAGACCCACCTAATGCTAATTAGGGATGCACGAATAATCGTAATAAAATCGCGATCTACGTTCATAACTCAATGCAATCTCATTTCTACATGAACGATTCGGGACACCAGCTGTGTCAAACAAGCACACAACTACCTCATCAACCTCCATCGGCGTAACACCGCAGAAAATATACACACATTAGTGAGAGTGAGCATGAGTGAATCAGCAGCAGAGTGAAAGAGGAGATGAATGGCTGTAAAAGTAATGCAACACATTCATATGGTTTTATTAAACCGCTATTGCAAGGTAGACAATTAGAGTAGGACTATACAACTTCCTGATCAGTTGGGTTTTGTTTTAAAGTAACCTACAGATCAGCTACCAGGTGCCGTTTCCAAACCCGCAGCTCATAATGAGTGAAGATTCACCCAAATATAAATAGGCACGAAATATTTCATTGCACGTCCGTTGTATTTTGGCCTATGTTAGCTCCTCATGGAATCGAACCATAGGCCTACTATTTACTCCGGATATGTTATTTTTTTATATAAATGAGGGAGGCATCAAGCTTGCAACTCTAATTCGATAATTTAATTTGGATTTAGAGGCAAAACGCTAGAACACACACATACGGCAGCACTGTCCTCTACAAGACAGAGGCACAAATGCCCTTAATGCATTTCCACCCTCTTTACGTTCACTATACAATTATGCCACGTTTTTATGAGCCCCCCTCCTCCCCAAACTAGCTCTATTAAGCAGGGCTCCAGATTTTTCCTCTAGTAGCACTGGTGCTCCTTACTGAAAATGTTAGGATCACCAGCACAAACGTTAGGCGCACTACTAATCGACGCAATGCAGCTCATTCATATTTTTCAGTGTTTTGTCATTTAAGTCATGTTTTCACCAGTGGAGGGGGGAAAGGTTGTTGCATCTGGGTGGTGCTCGTGCAGCCTTGCTCACCCGACAATTGCTCTCAGGTGCATTTTCTAAGATGAGATTCCCTAGTCCGTTAACCTTGTTTTCACAGCCACCCTGCTGGTGATGGGTTAGTGATGATGGGTTAGTGAGATTACATCAAGCGTGTTTTGAAATGGTGGTAGAGCTAGATGAGATGATCAAAAACAGTTGTAGCAACGGCCATTGGTTAAACGCTGTCCCATAGTAATCATAGGTCAGAGGTCTCTACGTCCAGTAGAAGGAAATGAGGAGGCCTATTTTAAAAACATGAAATTAAAATTTATTCATTTATCGCCTAATGCCTATTTGACCCACTACTACTTGGAGACAAATGCAAAACAAATGCAATACAAATGTGCTACGGATAAGCGATTGGCAGTTAACAGCATAATGATCAAACAAAACATTGAAGACATAACTACAATATCCAACAATTCCTCCCTCGCAAAAACCCATATTACCCATACAACTTAACAGGTGAAATGCATACCGCTAGTTAACTGTAAGTCCGGTGTGTAACTGGAGAGCGATCGTGAATCGTGATCTCAATTCTAAGCAAGAAAATCGTGATTCTCTTTTATCCAGAATCGTGCAGCCCTAATACTAGCCAATTATACCATAGTGTATTGTGCAACCAATCACAAGTCATCCTTAGTGCTATTCTATATGAGTTTAGTGCCAGTGTTTTGACATTCTATCCAGTTTTTTAAAAAAAACTTGCCAAATGTCTTTTACTTAGTGTTGCTCAATGCATTATTCATTATTGGTATAGTAATCGATCAACAATCAATGCGTTGAATGGACTTTAGTATCTCGGTTATGATCGGGTTTTTAAGTATCCCGTTTGTATTTGCGCATGTAGACACCATATCCCGATTTAAGAAACCAGGATAAGCCTTTATCTCGGTTTTGAGAAACACTGTTTTAGTAGGTGAAGTACTCCGAAAGAAACCGGGATACTGTTCCATGTATACACCGGTTTCTTGTTGCTGCCAACTACCTGCGCAGACGCTACTTCAGCCAGGGGACATAACCATAGGGACAAAACAGAAACTTACAATGGTGGCAACAAAAGCGCCTCACTGCTGGAGCAATAAAGAAACGTGTTTTTCGGTCATAAAATAATTGAATATACTACTATACAGTATTACGTTAGACAGCTTTGCCTTAAGGCCCATTTACATTAATTATTTCGAATGTTCAGACATAATTCCAGAATAATTTGAAAGTACAAGACGAGTGGGTGCGGTGCTTTGCGATGGACTGATTGACTGACAAGCTTGGTGCATGGTACTGTGGTGCATGGTGCCTTCTTTTTATGTAGCCTGCTGCAGCACTAATCCGGAGGGGAGAGAACGAGGCGAGTTGGAGAATGTGTTCTGTACAGTTCGTGTAGCCTATAAAGGTGTGACCATGATTTTTGACTGCTACAGAATAAAGCAAGCAGGCTATCAACGTGTAAATCTCTGTCTGTAATCAGCTCTCCCAGAGGAGCGCCTGTAAATAACATCAATAGCTCTGTTTCGATATTGGAATCGGAACCGGGAATCGATAAGAACCAGATTCGATGAACAGAATCAGAACCGGAATGGATTAAATTTAAGCGATACCCAACTCTAATGTTAACTCTTCCCTACGGCTCTCATCTCACAATGAATGTGATAATCAGTGGCCTCACCATTATCAGTATTGCAGTGAAGATGATGGCTAAGGCAGCTACAGAAATGGCAGTTGAATAATCGCTTGGTTTTGTAAACATATGCCTGCGTAAATAGATACCTAACCGGGATACTGGAGTGTATATCATGTATACGGGGATACGAGTAACCTGATTTCTCTGTGGTCATGTAAACACCATATCTCGAATATGATCAAAACCGGGATACACCTCATAACTGGGATACTCAAGTCCATGTAAATGCACTGATAGTCTGCTTCTCTAGAATATGATGCCTAGCATCTTATGAGAAGGAGTACCTGGTAAGGCCTAACCTAGAGCAACACGTGGCAATGGTGACCTCTACATATGAGTGTGGGTGTTTGGGGAATACTTTATGGGACAACAATGGTTTGTGTGTGTGTGCCGGGTGAGGCAGATAAAATTAGCAGCAGTTGTTTATCGTCTGGACCCCAACTCTCCTAGGTCCATAGCTGGCCTCGGCCCAGAATCTTGTGAGCTGGCCTATCAGTCATAAAACACACACACAAACAGTGGTGACGTTGACAAAGGGAATCACACTGTAGATCAATCTCAAAATGCTAAATGTAATATCGGACCATTCCAATACATTGTGACACAGGTTGAACAACACATGCATGTGCCACCCTGGATAAGCCCCAGTCATGAGAGCGAGTATCTACAGTGAAACCATCTCTGGAAAGGGCTCTACTCTATGCAGATTAGCCATGTGCTAATTGCAGTGATTTATCTACTAAGGAAGACAGCCTGATAGGGCCGGGGGAGGAGTTTACTCTGGTAATTGATTAGATGACTGGTCAGAGAGAGAGAGAGACCAGTGGTGCCATATAAGGTGCCATATAAACCTTTAGGCTGCATGCCACTATAAACCACTGCTGTGTTTTCTTGAATCTGGGTGCAATTAGGCTTCCTTCAGTCAACTCCTGCTGAGTTAAATGGACCATGTGGGCATGCCAAACCATGTATTCTATTGGTGTGACTGATTTCTGAGGTGATTTGGACATAAAGGTGTTTTGTCCCAGATCTATTCTTTTGCAAGAGCAGGTTTGGTTTTTGTGTGTGCGCCAAGTCGCCAACTCTTCTTATTTTGATGTCTGCAGATAATAAACGTGATTAATTGTATGTAGAATAGCGCTGATGTTGACTGTTTGTTAGAATTTCAAGGGTGATTCTAAGAATGTCTTTGATAAACCCACCAAGGTCTTTGTTGAGCAACATGGACATTTCTCCTTGAAAGTGCCTTCTATCTCTATATACACTGATTGAGGTCTATATCAGTGCCCTAGACCTTGGTATTATGTCATAGTACATATACAATAAACAGCAAAAATGTAATTCAGTTTATTTAGTCTCAATTTGTTCATTTGTCAGTATGGACTTGACATACGTCTGGTGATTTTCTTGGCGCAAAAGAGGCTGTTAGCAGTTATTTTGAGGATTACTTTGTAAATATGTAATTTTGACAATTAATAAAGTTTATTTCAACATAAAGTGTTGTGATAAAGCTAATGCTGGTGGAATTGCATCTTGCAACAAGTGTGTGTTGGGGGGTGTAACTCTTTAGTGAGGAACGGGAGAACTGGGAGAGAGGGGTGGGGTCATGTCTAGGGTGACATCATTGGCAGAAAATAGATACTGTACTACACCCATAGCACCCTACTAACACACACACACACACACACACACAAACGAGCGCACCGCACACATTATAGACAGAGCAGGGTTATAAGTTCATTAGAGGTCAAGAGAAAGCATCCACTGTGCCCCCCCCCCTCCCCGCCCTTCCCCCACTCTTCCACAGTGTGCATGGTGATGACCCTGGGGAGCAGAGCAACACCTAACCTCCCCATTCACCCCTCTGGTTTCCCCCCACAACACACACACACACACACACACACACACACACAGTCCTTAACCTGCAGCTCAGGAAAGAGAGCTTGGCCTGGGGCAGGGTGGGGGCAAAATCCTGGAGCGGAATTACTTGGATGACTCCCCCGTCCCACCTCAGCCCAACCCCGACACGCACATGCACGCGCACACACACACACGCGCCACCCCTGTCATTCATGGAGTGCCAGAGCGTGTGCTGGGCTGTGTTGTAGCCCGGGAAGAGTCGGGTCTGGCCCGGGTTCAAACGGCAGCACAGCTGGGACCAGTTACACTGTCGGCAGGCTGCCCTCTCCGTCTGACTGGCTATAAATAGCCCTGGCGCTTGTCTCCCTTAACCAAGGAAGGGAGGTTTTTATTTCTTGTTTTTTTTGGAGCGAGAGAAGGGGGAGGAGAGAGAGAGCACACACACTCGCCACACACCCAGATTAATAAGCGTGGGAAGCAATGAAAGCCTTGCGTCTTGCTGCCTGCGGTCAGCAGGGCGACAGAGGTGTTCCTCTTCTCAGAGCTTTCTTGCTGCGGCCGTGAGCCGGAAGGGCAGACCAGGCCAGCGAGGCGGCGCGTTAACTGGGCGCTTCGCAGCAGCTCTTTTCCCAGCCAGGGAGCCTTTGAGTCCGGGGTCATTCAACCCCCCCCGCCCCCCCTTTCCCCCCCGCCATCCCCTATAACCATGGCGGGAAGGAGCCAAGGTCAAGCCCGGCGCACCGACACACCCGTGGTGGAGGGGGGGGAGGGGTGGGCTTGGCTCCAGCCACCGCAGACACTTCTACTTCCTCTGGTTTATTTTCCTAGAAAGCCCTCCGTGACGTCCCTAGTGAAACATGATCCACCCACTGGCACAATGATCTCCTGGGCAGGAGAGTGTTCCTGGCGTGCGCATTCATTCATTCATTCCACGCCAGATTCTTTTCCCACTTTTTTCCCTTTTTCTTCCCCCCCCCCCTCTTCAGTGGGAAAGTAAATCCCAGTAAAGTTGTGTCTGCTTTTTTGTTGATACAAGTTAGCCTGTTTAGCTTTCTGGTTTGAATGGCCTGCAGCGAGACACAGGTTCAGTGTTAAAGGTATAGTCGTTCTTGCTAAATTCATTCTCAAATGGAAACAGAAACACCTCTCCCTTCACCGCCATAGGGCGCTCTCAGAATTTCTGCCCCACACATTGGAAACACGGTGCCAAGACTAGGATATTGTCGTAGTGAGCAAGTTCGCAATGTTCCTATTTACAGTGCCAGGGCTGTGTAGAATTATCAGCACATTTCTTTTAGGTAAACTAGCGTACTGAGATATTTGGTGAATTTGACAGTGTATTATCTTAAAAATGGCTTTGTATACCTTTTTTAATGTTTTGTTGAGCTGGGCTTTGCGCCTGTGTGAGGATGCAGATCAGCAGCCTTGTAACGGCCTGTCTGTCTCTTGCAGCCACCTGGTGCCATGGACCAGGTAGGGAAGATGCGCGGCCAGCCGTATGGGGCCGCTAACGCATACACTCAGCAGCAGCAGCAGCAGCAGCAGGGAGCTCCCCCCGGACCGGGCCCCCAGCAGGCAGGCTCCTACCCTGGGCAGGGCTACGGACCGCCGGGCCCCCAGCGGTACCCCATGGGGATGCAGGGCCGCTCCCCCAGTGCCATCGCAGGTGGCAGCATGCAGTACGGTCAGCAGGTCAGTGGTGGTCTCGACTCATGCCTTCACCTCGCTCGTGTGAGCTCTAGTGTCACGCCAGGGAATCCCGTGCAGCGACACCTTTTTCTTCAAAGGTCCCCTCTCTCTGTCTGTGCCCACGTGTCCATTGTGTGCTGTTATCTCTCCCCTCCCCCCCCGGGGCTCCCCTTTCCTCTTTGTGGGGAAGATGCCACTTCACCGTGGTCGTTTTAATGCATGCAGCTCGTTCTCTCTGAAGTCTCCGGTAGCTTCTTCCCCTCCCTGTTTTTGTGTTTGCTTTGTTTTTGTCTTTCCTCCACTTCTCCCCCTGTATGTATTTTATTTGTTTGTTATTGTTGTTGTTGCTGCCTCACAAGGTCAGCTCCTCTCCCTTTCATCCTTCTTAAGGGTAATGGAACGGAAACTAACTGAAGAGGCTTGCTTTTTATATGAAAAAGCCTCAGCGCACCCTCAGACTTGAGGGTTCAATGGGAAGCATCTAGGATGTATTGGTCTCTTCACTCCTTCCATGCCATAATATAAATGAGGTGTGATGCCTCAACGGCAACAAGGGCTCCTGAGGGTTTGCCTGTCACTAGAAGGTATGCCTGTGCCGGCATGCCTGCGAGGAACAAATAGGACTGTCGCCATTGGAAAATTAACAGAGAATAAGAATACGCTTGTTCTAGAAACTAAAATCAGCATTTTTTTCAAATGTTTTTATTTTTGTTCCAAAGTCAGCCAGTGCGCCAACCCTCTCCAAAGCCCCTGATGTCATCGGTTAAAAATACACTCTGTTAATTTTAACTTCACAAGTAATGATTGAGCAGTTGTGAGACAGATTTCTCATAGTGTGTTCCTTTTATCCACTTGACTGAATGTGGGGGTTTTTTTCTTCACAAATTGGACGTCGACCAGGGCGTGGTAGGAACAAATGTTCCCTTTTGTTCCCAATAATATTTGCAGAGGTGAAACATTTATGCAGCTGAATGTGATTCCAGGTTTAGTTCGTGTGACAGCTTGGCTCACACTTTAGGTTCACACATTTGAGGTGGGACCACTTTCGGAGCTCCTCGTTTCCAACATGTGTACATGTGCTGTGTGTGTGCTGAGGCGTGCGTTGTCCTGTCTCCTGGTCCAGATGTCAGCGTACGGTCAGCAGGGTCCAACCGGCTACAGCCAGCAGGGGCAGGCCTACTACGGTCAGCACGGCCCCTCTCCTCACCCGGGCCAGCAGCCGCCCTACCCGGGCCAGACCCAGGGCGGCGGTGCCGGGGCCCCCTACCCGGGGCCGGGCCAGCCGCCCCCCGGCCAACACGTGCAGCCGGGCGGGCCACCGTACCCCCAGTCCCAAGCCCCACACGGCCCCCAGGGCCAGCCTCCCTACGCCCAGCCCCCGCAGCCTCAGCCGGGCCAGCCGCCCTACGCCTCCCCCCAACAACAGCAGGGGGGAGGGGGGGCAGGGCCCCAGAGCCAGCAGGGTCCCCCGGCCCAGGCTGCCTACCCTCAGACCCCAGGACCTGGGCAGCCCCCTGCACAGCAGCCCCCTGGAGCCTCTCAGCAGCAGCAGCAACAGCAACAGCAACAACAACAACAACAACAGGCAGGAGGTCCCCATCCTCAGTCCCAACAACCCCCAGGTCACGCTCAGCAGGGCCAGCCGTCCCCATACTCCCAGACACCCCCGTTGCCGCAGCAACAGCCGTCTCCCTACCAGAGGTTCCCCCCGCCTCCACAGGTAAGAACCACCCGTCCTCCCTCATGGCTTGACCTGGCGTGACGTGTGCGAAGGCCCCCGGCCCCTCACTCCCTGTTCCACCCTCTCAGCAGGAGCTGTCTCAGGACTCCTTCAGCTCGCAGTCTAGCGCTCCTCCTTCCAACCAGCCCATGGCTTCCAACAAGAGCAGCCAGGAAGACAGCATGCAGGGACGCCCCTCCAGTCTGCCGGTGAGCGAGCTCCTCCCCCCTGCCAACACCCCACCACCATATACAGTAATTTATATACTCTATCTCTATATCACTCTGCACACACAGTTGATCACACTGGCTTTATCCCCGCTGTCTAATGTCTCCCACTTTTATATAGGAAACTGGATGGAGGGATTCCTCCCTCTGTGGCCCCTTCCCATAGTTTCTTCCTTTTTTACCCACGTGGTTTTCACAGCCCTTTGAGACTCTAATGTGATTTAAGGGCTGTATAAATCAAATGTGCTATACTTAAAACGTTGGTCCGTCGCTAGTTAACGTTTTGTTAACATAGAATGTTAGCTTTTTATTTTCCATATAAAAGTATTCCTGGAAAGTCCCTACAGGTGCTGTTAACAGCCAGATTGTCCCCAGTATCACTAATATATAACAAAGGAACAAACTGTCAACACTATCAGACTTTAAGATTCGTGTTTACAAGCGGTAACATTCTGTGTGCTAGTACCAGACGTGTGTGTCTCTGGAAGATAGATTAGTAGTGGGCTAGCTGTCAGACAGGGGGGAAAACATACTTCTTAGCTTAAAGGCAGGGTTAGTTATTCTGTAGACCGCTTGCTAACTTCAAGCTCAAATCAAAACAAGCTCCCTCAGAAGCGCCGCCCCACACATTGAGACACATTGCGAAGCAAAGCGGCATTGTTCTATTTATTTCAGTACGCACAGAGAACGGTAAACTAGCGAAATGCAAAGAGATAATTTGTGATTTGGTATTGGCTTACAATATCTTACCTTTAGGCTTGCTCACTGCATACTTTTTGCATACATATTGTGATAGGAAAGGCGCTGACAAAGCATCTTCATTTAGATTAAATAACATATCAAGCTTGTTTGGACGGTGGATGGATAAACTAAGCCAACCGTTGCATTCTGGGAAAGAAAATGGGGAAAGTGGTGAATCCTTCCCCAAGCCGTCGGCTGTGTTGTCCTTGACTGTTCACACAGTAGTCAGCTGGAACACGCACGCTCATTACGTGCTCTGGAAACCCAAAAATCTAGAAACGTAGTGCAAAGATAATTCTGAATGTGCCTACTCTCCTGCTCATCCGTGTGTGTGTGTGTGTGTTAGGGGTGTAAGGGTACGCATATTCGGATTGAACCGTTTCGGTACAGACGTTGCGGTACGGTGCATGCATGTTAAACGGTATGGTGCGAAGCTAGCATAATGCAGAACCACAATTCAGAAGTGCTAGTTTCACACGGAGCCTTTAAGCTGTAAGCCTTGGCTCAAATTCGACCCGCTTGTCATGCTTTCAAAAACAGCTGTGTGGTGGAAAAGTTGTTGGCTCAGAAAAGTAATGTTTGTCGGCGTTGTTCTACATCAAAGACCATTGCACGATGCACGCGGGACTAGTTTTTTCCTCTGCATTTGGACTGCCATGCACACGAACTGCGCGCAGATTACTGACAGATTTGACATGTTGCGCACTAGTTTATGTAAGTAATGGCTCATAAAAATGTTTTCATTGGCTGTAACGTGTGGGGGTGGGAGTGCATATACCCTCCTCTAGACAGGTGCACAGTAACAATAATGGTGTTAAATTTGTGTGCGTACACGGCAATAATGAATGGAAGGGGGCGGCTCCCTGTGTTACAACCGCATCGTGCAGTATAAACATAATATTAGGCATGACATAGGACAGTTACGTAGAATCATGGATATATTAATATACGACAAGAAGCAATGTGAGCAACAAAGTTATGAAGTTAGCAGTTGGAACAATGAAATGATTGTGAAAGGGAGCGTGGCTGGTCTAATAAAATGTATAGTATATTCCTACTGTATTTTTCCATGGAGCACGTTCAGGTTATGTAGACTATAAGCTTCTAGGGTATTTGTGTAAAAACACCAATGTACAGAACTGTGACTTCTGAACCGCGATGTGAACCGAACCGTGACTTTAGTGAACCGTTACACCCCTTATGTGTGTGTGTGTGTGTATGTATGTAGGAGAGAAAGAGAGACCACGGACAGGTTGCCATGGCAGTGTTTATGGGTCAGGCTTTAGAGGTAACCTTGTTTCATGCCTCGGGGACGCAGGGTGAGGAATGAGATCATTAGGCAAAAGAACGTGTGTGTGTGTGTGTGGGAGAGAGGGGGAGAGAGAGGGAGTATTTTGAAGTGATGGCTGCGTGAGGGAGTCTTGTGGATGCTATCAAACAGCTTGAGTGGCTGGTGCGTGCCAGACAGACAGACAGACAGACAGACAGACAGAGAAAGACAGACAGAAGGAGAAAGGTGTGAGGTTGAGAGCTGCCTGTGCCAGCGAGGGATGCCCCCAGGATGTGTGTTTTCCCTCCTTATTTATTTATTTCTGAATCTCAGCTGGCTGGTTGAGGAGGGCAGGCCAGGCACCTCTCTCTCTCTCGCTCTCTCTTTTTTCTTCTTTATTTATTTATATACTTCTGCTTTGTGGGGATTCCCCTCTGCCACTGCTGTGCGATTGGCCGCCGGAGCCATTTATCTGGCAAAGGTACATTCAACACCCCCTCCACCCTCCTCCTCCTGTCCCGCGGAGCACACACGATGACACTGTGCAAATTAGAATTCACCAACTGCAGCCACATTGTCTCTCTCTCTCTCTCTCGCACACCCACACACTCTCTCTCTCTCACACACACTGAGCAGCCATTGAGAGGCAGGGAGACAGATTCGGTCACACGCCGCTAAATGGTCTCCAACAGGTGTTTTTTAGGTCAGTGAGCTCATGGCCTGAATTCAGCAGCGCAGGACTATCTGTCTAATCAACGCCTCCTACCCACATATTGCCTTGACTATTGTATGAAGTCTCAGCATTGTGAATGCTGGCGGAGCTAGCCCTCTCTCGCATTGCTCCGGACCTTTACACTGACGCATTCAGTGGTCTGGTAACACTCCTGGGCCACAGCGTGAGCTTCCCACTGTTGAAGTGGTACCATGGGCGTCGTTGGCTGGCCTGAAGTGAATGCTCAGAAATAGACCAACAGTCAGCCTGAGAGCGGCCCATAGGGAAGGACACAACAGGCGGTAAGGCGTGAACTGGCCCAGCAGGTAGAGCCGGTTCCTGTTTGTTTTCACTAAAGTTCCAGGACACATACTCGCACGCACGCGCGCATGCACGGTTTCAGCACACTGTCTGTTTTCTTGACAATTAAAGGATAAGGCCAGCTTAATTCTATAATTGTTTTTAATACATCTTTTTTATCAACACAGTCTATGAAAAGAGCAAATTGCCTTTGTTTTTCTCTCACACTAACAGGTCTGGCCAACAGCAGGATATCCTGCTTACCTTTTGAAGCCATAGAACAGAAGGGAAAGTGTTGCAAATCACAGAGCTGCATAATGGTCTGCACAAGGCCTTCATGTCTTCCCGTTTCACCTGTCTAGGGATGTGGCGGTCAGGGGTCACGGGGGCAGTGTATACTTCTGTATTTGTGAGTCACCCGGTACACCCATGTGGTTGATAACCATCCCACGGTCCCTGGGACTTAAAGCCGCGCATAGTAAAGACCCCGAGACTAGAGTGATCTTGTCGTTGGTGTTCCCCCGGACGTGACACTTCCTGCTCCAGTGACGGCCCCCGTGGGAACGACGCCCCCCCCGCCCACACCTCCTCCTTCCCCTTGTCCTGTCTCTCTAATCTCTGGTTTACCCCCTCTCTCTCTCTCCCGAGTGTTTGGCGGTACCCCTTTATTCCAGTTAATCCTAGCCAGCACCGCCTAACCCATGTTCACCACCCCCCTCGTCTCTGTGTGTGTGTGTGTGTGTGTGTGTGTGTGTGTGTGTGTGTGTGTGCGCCTGCACGGGACCTTCCCATCGTTCTCTGGACATTACAAGGTCACATGTTGGTCACACACTCACTCACTCGACACCCCCCCCACCCCTTTCACGTCTCAACGACGAGTCCCGGCGCCTTAAATGTGTAACGGAATGCACAAGGCTCGGCGTTGTCTGATTGGCATGTTTCAGCTCTTAACATGTACTTCACATGTGCTCTGCTCTAGCCTCTTATCTACTCCTCGTGTTCTGTTCAGACACATTTAACGTTCTCCTCTTGTGATGTATTTTAATGTCTGCTCCGCCTCGACGTCTTCCATCGGCCTCTTGTTTCTGCCTCTCTACTCTGCTGCTGCAGCTAGGCTTGTTTTTGCGACACAGCTCTGAAGCAGGCAGGCCGGCCCGCCCACTCCCCCTCCCCCTCCCCCCCCCTCCTCCTCCTCTCCCTGTTGTCCCCCACCCTACAATTCCCGTTAAATATTATACGGAGCTTTTCTCTCTCGCTCCTTTTTGGTCTCATGCTTGCTCTCCTTCCCCTTTCCATCTTTCTATTCTCCTTTTCTCTTTCCCTCATCTGAGCTTGTTCTGCCTTGCCTTTCTCTCTCTCTCTCTCTCTCTCTCTCTGTAAATCAGCTTTGGTAAGGCTGTGCGTCTTGTTTTGCGAGGCTGTGCTTCTGCCATTCAGAGTCCGGGGCCGGTTTCCTGTTGCTATTCTGGGGGCCATTGGCTTCCTGTGCGCGCATGTCTTATTCAGATTCCTGGTTGCCTCTGCCTGCCTCTCTCTCTCTCTCTCTCTCGTGTGCGCTCACCCTGCCTCTTTCGCTCTTTCCTCTGCTCTATCTCACTCCTCCACCCACCCTCCCTCTCTCGCTCCCCTCATTCCCTGTTTGTGATTTTTAATTAATTTACTTGAGAAATGTAATTCTGCTGACAGAGTAGGTCGCTTCGTGTTCGCTACTGTGGATCGTTTTATTATTTTGAGCTGCAAAACCGGCGCAGTTTTCTTCTGGTCTCTGACACACACACACACACACACACACACACACACACACACTCTCTCTCAAACACACTCCCGCTTTTCTATGTGCTCTCACTCTCTCTTGCTCTGCTTCTCACTCTTTCTCACACACACACACACACACACACTCGCCCGCCCCTCCCCTCTGCCTCCATTTCTGCTGGGCTGAGCTAGTTTTGCTGCACAAAGACTGGCTGACTGCAGCAGACTCTCTCTCTCTCTCTCTCTCTCTAAGGTTTACATTTTTTTTGTGTGGAATCTAACAGGCTTCATTGGCGTGTGACTTTGTACGCAAGACATCGAAAATAAGGAAATATCTGACCCGTTAAACCAATTTGGCTGTGGTTTATGTTTGTCATATCTGCTTGTGTTTGAGGAATGGCATTTTAACGCTCAACATTAGCATGATTACTGTCGACGAGTGCCCTTTTAGATGATACATGCTCTGTGTGTGTGTGTGTGTGTGTGTGTGTGAGAGAAGGGCTAACTGGATCTGGAGCCACCAGTCCCTTGCCCAACACCCCCACACCCTCCGTATCCCAGCAGCCCTCACTGCCTCTCTCACTCAGGCATCTGTGCGCGGCCCTGCTACTATTGTGATTGCTTCAAAAGCCTCTTCCACACACATTCACACACGCACGCGCACAAACACACACAACCCCATTATTCACAGCAATCATACTGTCGCCACCCCACCTTCTGTACGCCCTGTCTTAACTCCATACAGCCTGCTGCAGTGTGTGTGTGTAGCCCAGCCCTACATGGCTCAATTAGGCAAATTGGGGGGGGGGGATTTTGGGGGAAAGGAATCCCTTGTTATTGATCAGGCTGTATGTCTGCATTATACAGGAAGGTAAAGGTATCCCAGTCTATTGATTTAGTGTCAAACACTATGTTCCACCCTTAGCAATCTGAGGCTAACTAAAATAGCCCTCACGCCACGGTTCTCTTTCTGCGCGTGATGAAATGAGCACCCTTATAGCAGGCGGGAGAAGACGGTGTTTGGGCACGTATCTGACCCAGCAGGGAGCCCGTTTGGCTCCGGGGGCGTCTCCGGTTGCATCTAATTAATACATTGCGTCCTCCGTGACCAATATACCCTCGATCAATGCTGCGTTTTAGCGCCCGTTTATCGGTGGTCTGCGTGGGGTTGATTCACGCCTTGTGTAGCCCAACTGCTGGTCCTACATGGTGCTACAGCAGTGTGTGTGTGTGTACAAGAGCCCTGTAATGGCTGCTGTTGCTAGATGAGGCAGGGGCCTGCCTCTCCTCTCTTCTCCCTCTCTCTTCCTTCATAATGGGATGGGAGTGCCCCCTCATGGCTGAGCTCAGCCCTGCAAACGGAGCCTGGGGCTGGAGCTGTCTCCATCTGGGAGCCTTGCCTGGTTCTAGAGCCCTTCAACCTGGGGTACACCTCAACCCCAGGGCCCACGTGAAGGGGGCGGGGCCTGTGTCCACCTCAGACACCGTGAGGTGCGACGCAGCACACGCCACCTCCAGTAATGCTGCCTGTTTGCTTTGAGACGTGCGGGGGAAAATGCACGTGCGCCGTCGGTAGAGTGTGAAACGGCGTGCGGAGGAAATTCGCTTTGTTCGCAAGACGGCACTGAAGACAGCAACTCCTCCACCGATCCTGTCTGGATGGAGCGAACAGGGCGACGTCGGTCTCAGTGCAAAGCTCGTAAACATAAACACACCGACGTTGATGCCAAAGGATTCTCGCCTGGTGTTTTCTGGCGTGCGTGCGCGCATGTGGGTGTGTCTCTTGGGGCCCTCCCTGCCTTGCGGGCTGAAGACGGGCTGTGTAATTAAAGCGCTGGCCCAGGCAGGACGGCTTCAGTTTGTCTGCTCTTCCTACAGCAGTGACGCTCTCCTCCCTTTGTAGTAGCTGACTGTTGCCTGACCCCAGCACACGCATACACACACACACAGGGAGGGAGGTGTGGGGGAAGGGAGAGCTGTCTGCTGCACGATTGTCAGTCCACGTGGAGCAGCGGTAACCATGGCAGCCGCAGATGCAGTTAAATCCCCCCCCTACCCTTCCCAAAGCCCGTCACCTCACCAAATAAGATGAGAGAATATGTGCAGCTTGAGATGTGTGTGTGTGTGTGTGTGTGTGTGTGTGTGTGTGTGTGTGTGTGGGCCTGAGAACAGCAAGCTTGCCAGGCAGTGGGCGAGAGACAGCCAGAGAGAGAGAGCGAGAGAAGGAGGGGTGGGGGTGTTGTGGGTTAGGGAGAGTATTTGACTGAGAGCTGAACCCTGCACCACACACACACACACACACACACACACACACAAAACCAGATCCTGTTACACGACTGGACTTGGTCATACATTCCAGATAGGTTTCATTATCTCAGCACACGTATCCTATACACCCCACCCCCCACTTCCGGTTCAACCCCCCCTCCCCTCAAAAACCCCATTCCACACACACACACGTTTTTCCCATGGAACAAACCAAACAAACAGTGTCCTGCTTCACAGACGAATGGCCCTGGTGGGATTGATTCAGTGAGGTAATCTGCAAATGGAATTCATTAAGTCTTTGGAGAGTGGAGGGCAGATGACCTGACAGACAAAACAAAGTGATATTTCAGGCTAGCGACAGAACAGGAGAAGCAGTAGAAACCAGTCAGGCTTCATGCAGAATTGCTCCCATTTTCTGTATCAAATAATATAATATATCCGCAGATCTTATGGCTGTGCCACGTGCTCGGTGCGTGGTTTCACACGAGACGCTAATCTGCGTTTTATTTTGGTTCTTTGTTTTATGTCCTTTATTTTTTTGTGGATTGTTCTTCCCCGCAGTTCTGTGCTGTGAACTTCCATGTAAGGCTTTGCTGGGAAAACACAAAATGGCCGCCGTAGCAGAGAAACATGGTGCTCTTTCTCTCTCTCTCCCTCCAGTCTAGCTCTGCCTAGCTCTGCCCTGCTTACACGTGGGAAATGGTGCTATGTGTGTGCCTCTGTGTGCAGGCAGTAGCCTCCACCAGCCTTATTCCTTTGCTGCTGCTCTAAAGATCTACATAGGCTTTTAACACGTGCCATACACACACACTACATCCAATGTACCTGCCTAAATGTCCACACACACACCCACTCTATGTCTCTATCTCTATCTCCTCTGGCTGCTTTCCTTTGCCTTGGTGTTATGAGAAGAACGAGTTGTGTGTGTGGAATGGCACCAGAATTATCCCCCATCAACCCACCCATAAGCTCTCTCTCTCTCTCTCTCTCTCTCTCTCTCTCTCTCTCTCTCTCTCTCTCTCTCTCTCTCTCTCTCTCTCT
>JAODOY010048322.1:0-15000 GCA_025399855.1 Forbesichthys papilliferus | reverse complement strand
CCTCAGCCGTGACGCCCAGGAATAACAACACGGAGCGCGCGGCGCTGATTTAAGGCGGACTGGGACTCTTAAATCTTTACCTTAGCTCTTTTTCCTCCCTCACTTCCACCGCACCAACTCCCCCCCCCCCCCCCCTCCACGCGGTACAGGTGGACGTCTCTGTTGTCAAACACATCATTTCCGCGTCTCTATTAGCTTGCCATCTACACTTTCCACGTGCCCCCTTATTTTTCTTCCCTCTTCATGAGCCGTTGGCCTGGCTTTGTGTTTATTCGCTCTACCTTGGCCAACATTCCTCTGTGTGTGTGTGTGCGTGCGCGTGCGCGCGCATACTCTTGACCCCCATCCAGTCTGATGTTCCACAGCTGTGACATCACAGCCCTCTGACAGCAGCCCCGCCTCCAAGACGTCGCCAGGCGCGCCGAGGTCTTCCCTCATTTCTCCTCCCCCACTTTAGTGTCATCCTCCCGAATGATCTCCTACTGCCTCTCGACACCCGCTCTTATCTGTCTTTCTGTCTCCCTGCCCCCACCCTCTTGGCCTTTTCCTCCCATATCTTTCCCCCAGCGTACCCTCCATCTCATGGTCATGTACGTTAGGCATCCATCTCCCGACTCTGCAGCTCCCAAATGTCTCGGGAACCGCAAAGGTTCAATTGGAATCACATGCTGCGGAGAGCGGAGAATTTCACCCCTTATAAATAAGACGTCAGTCCAACCGTATGCTACGCAACTTGACGGGCCGTACGCCCACTTTTCTCACAATCTGGAAATGAGTCTGTAAACATGAAGAAGTGTGAGTTAATGTATGTGGGTTTTATTCATTCCATTCTTATGTGTGGATGAATGGGATAGTCCCAGCGGCTAGTGTTCTCCATTAACATATGCATCTACAGTACGGTAGATAGTACCGGAGAGGATATTCCTTCTTTGATGAGGCGCTTTTTTTATTATCATAGAACACCCCCTGCATTTGCACTCTTTCAGTTGGACAGGAAATGAAGATAATCCTTTGTTTGTCCAGAAGATGCCAAGTTCAACTTGAGCAGGGTAAAGCCAAAGGGGAGGATGGAGACATGGGTCAGGAGTGCGCTCCGCACATACAAACATTTGTCTTCATTTCTGCTGTATGAGTAGGCACACACGTTTGCGTGTGCATGTGAACAAGTGTGTGTGTGTGTGTGTGTTCCTTGATAGCTAAAAGTAGTCTGGTAGATTCATGTGCATCGCTAGAGCGTTCTACATCTGATGCCAAATGGCTGCTCAAATTGGATGTGATTAAATACTCCTGTGTTCCTCCTCCAAAGATGTTAGTAATTCTGATCTGAGATTAAACCAGGCACACACACACAAACACACACACACACACACACACACATATACACACACACACACTGATTGAGGATGTGGGAAGCATTTACAGGCTGGCTAATCACAATATTGCCCATTTTATGGTTTTGGGAAGACATCTCTCAGCACTGCATTTTTCCCAATGCCACTCAGGGACGGCATAGAGGGAGGCTTCAACAAAGACACACAGTACACTAATAGGCACTGTTAATTTCATGACTAGAGGTGGTTTAACGAGGTTTGAAGGATGAAAGCCATTTCGGATGGGAAAGTAATTCAGTATTTAAATTTTTTTTTTTTTTCTCAGTTACCTGTATCAAAACATGCAGGCAAGATATATTTGATATAGGTTTGCCATTAGGAGACATCATTCATTACACAAATAAGTGGAGGTGGCAGAAACCAGATGCAGGTTCAAGTATATCAAACTAATATATTTAATGTGAACACAAAAAACACTTACCCGTACAGCAACAATAACCAACAAGGATGGGGAGAAACAGAGGGCTACATATACTAAGGATAATTAAGGAAATGGGAACCATGTGTGTGAAATGACAAGACAAAGGCCCAACCTCAGTGTCCGCCCTAAGCCCTCAAGCCCTGAACCCTCACAGACTTTAGTTACGTCAAGTGATCGAGTGTCCGACACAAGGGCTCAAAATGCTATAAATAGTCATAGGAGGACAGCACAATGCGACATATGACAATGGCAAAACATGTTTAGGGTCTCTAACCGCTCATTTAGTGTCCAAGTATTTTCCTTACAGACTAGAACATCGTTTTTTGCAATAATCAATGTATTATTTTTGTCAAAAATGCATAACTATGCAAAAATGCACATATATATATTTGATTAATAATCTAATCAAAGTGTACAAAATAATAAGCTTTGCACAGCATTCCTCTAACTTCATCTCTGGCGTGAGGGCATATTGGGCTGTCACAGGTGAAGTGATTGAGTGTTCTCAACTTCTCACAGTTTTCAAGCCATGTACGCCCCCTTATTACCCACAGTTCATGCGTTGTGACGTGTTACATAGGGCCGGTGTTATGTCCTCACTGGTTTCCATGTGAACTGGTTTGTTTCTCATGCGTGTGGTATGCTCTCATTTTTTCAAAACCACCTCTGTAGCACAATATTTGTGTTCTATCGTTACTACATTCGCAAATAGGCATATTGATGGGTATTACATTACAGCCTTCTACAACTCATATAACTATTTAAAAGTTTTGAGTTTGTTTCAAGCCGGATTCCGTATTACGATTTCTGGAGAGAGACAAAAAATCACAATGCGGGCATTATATTCACTAAGCCACGGGAGAACGCTGTAGCCTGTATCATTTGTCTATTCTAATATGAAGCATGTACATCATAATTGCTGTAACATTTTTGGTTGTTTTAAAACTACTGGTTAGTGGTTACATTTTCAGCAAGGATGCCACAAAACGTTTATCCAAACAATTTCTAAGGTTTCCATAGCAAAATGGCAATGAAACTTCTGCGGACACGGACGATCGATCGCTGTTTATGTCCCGCAGAAGTAGTCTTTGGCCTTTGAGGCAGTCCTAAACCATCACGGATTTAGCGGGACGCACATCAAAGTGTCTGTGAGGGTGGACATTGAGATCGGGCCAAAGACTGAGTCCAGGATGAGTTCATGTGAATGAGGAAAACCGGGATGCATGGCAGGACGGTGATACCTGCCATGCATCAAACCCTGGCAGAGTGTAAAAATAAAGTACAATATAATGCTTTGCAGTGTTATTACAACCATTGCATGCTCTACAACATCTGCGATGTATGCAGGAAATAAATATTTTCAACATACATGGTTGTTGAGATGTAGTATTTGTTGTTGTAGCAGTACGGTATTTATCATTCCATCATTTATCATTTATGATTGATCATATAACATTTATTTTTTTATTGATTTAGATGAATGCCCTCATTAGAAATCTCTGAGGTGGCCTGGCAGAGATGGATCTGTTTCAGCATATTATGTTTCTGAAGATAAGATAAACCTCTCCTATTTGACTAAACCTGGCGGGTTGTGCTCCCTTAACCTTTGACCCCAGTCATTCCTTCCACCTAATCGGCACTTAACATATCACACAGACACTTTAAAATGTTTCCCCCCCATTTTCCATTTTGAAAATCAATTGGCATCTTTCCCTCTTAACAGCTTTGTGCACTATTTCCTCTTTGTATTTACAGGAAAGTATTGGCCTGCATTGAGAAGTATCCCCAAACTATTTTGTACGCAATTCATCCTTTATAAGACAAGAAGATCTATGGGTATTAGGCTATTGGGATTTGGCCTGGTGTTCTAGTTTACACATCTTTTGCTGTGATGTAAAAATAGCCATCTTGCTTTTGGGCAGGACAGTTACTATTTACCATTTGACCCACTATTTATGAGCAAGGACAAAACACGCCACATTCCATGTCCATATAAAACTGCTTACATCACCCTTACTCTAATATAGACACAAGAGAATAAAATGCAATAAATATCACTGTGTTTAATTGTTTTTGAGGTTTGACGGCACCAGTCTGGGACAGAATAATTAGTCTCCATGCTGTTTGAACTGTGGAGAATAGCTGCAGGGAACCTATTTTGCAGAACAGTTACTTACAGTATATTTATTTGATGTATTGTGAACCAAAGCAAATGCAGAAAAAGGCAGCCACTTGCTTGCACTCCAATGCATTTGTCCTGGTATAGGTCCAACGTGCATGTGTGTGTGTGAGTGCGTGCGTGCGTGCGTATGCTCCCATTATAGGCAGCATTAGAAGGAATAACATTGGAGGTGTGGGGTGATGAGGAGTGTCACACCAGCCCAGCAGCTTGATTAATGGTGTGATTAGGTGCTCCGATCTATGTCAACACACACACACACACATGCACACACACACAGGCATACATCTGCACAGATGTAATGTCCTTGAATGGGAGAATGCGCCACAGAGATAATTATTCTGAAAACAGTAAGCATGGGGTTCCTAGGCATGGTAACTTTATTCTGACTTCAGCTTGTTTATTTTCAGAATGAAGTTATTTCTACGGGGACTTAAAAACTGAAATAAAAACATTGGAGAGCAGGTTAATATGCAAGTATCATCTTAGACTTTCCGTACTAAACCCCTACTTGTACTTTATTGATCTTCAAATTAGCATCCTTGAATACGTCTAACAAACTCCTTCAACCATGAACGCAGCAAATACATGACCATGTGTATGAAATACAAAAATTCCTCTTACAAAAAACACATTTAAAGAAATCTGACAGAAAGCCACATTAAGGACAAAAATCGGTGAGAGATCAAGGCTGTTGACCACCCTGACCAGCATTCATCCCAGCAGGATGAACTGAAAGTATGTCATAAGGAGAAGGATGCCCTCCGACAGGAGTTGCAGTATGTGCAACTCACGCTAAAGAGCCAGTCCCTGGTTGCAAATACCAAGCTTGTCCAGTTGATTTCTGGCTGAAACTGCTCATCTGTGGCGGGAGACACAGTCTTTCCATAGAGGGAAGAACAAGGATTGCTTCTGGTTGAAAATATAGTGGAAAAACTAGATAGAGGCACTGTATAATACTTTTACTGATAGATTCAAGTGCATACAAGTGTAAAAATACATCTATTGTTAATTCAATTCAATTCAAAAAACGTTATTGTCTATCACACAGTGATAGAAAATTGTCTTTGGTTTAGGGCTCACAGCAGACTCAATATAACACACACATGGTAAATATACAAATAACTAATAAAATAAAAAAAACTTTCCATAAATAAATAAATAAATATTGTAGGTATGATAGTTGTCTAGGTGTACAGGCCACTCAGAGACAGGAGCCATCTTAGTGGCAGGAGAAGTCCACTTAGAGACGGGAGCCTTATTAGTGGCAGGAGGAGTCCACTCAGAGATGGAAGCCATCTTAGTGGCAGGAGGAGTCCACTCAGAGACAGGAGCCATCTTAGTGGCAGGAGGAGTCCACTTAGAGACGGGAGCCATCTTAGTGGCAGGAGGAGTCCACTAAGAGACGGGAGCCATCTTAGTGGCAGGAGGAGTCCACTCAGAGACAGGAGCCATCTTAGTGGCAGGAGAAGTCCACTTAGAGACGGGAGCCATCTTAGTGGCAGGAGGAGTCCACTCAGAGACAGGAGCCATCTTAGTGGCAGGAGGAGTCCACTTAGAGACGGGAGCCATCTTAGTGGCAGGAGGAGTCCACTAAGAGACGGGAGCCATCTTAGTGGCAGGAGGAGTCCACTCAGAGACAGGAGCCATCTTAGTGGCAGGAGAAGTCCACTTAGAGACGGGAGCCATCTTAGTGGCAGGAGGAGTCCACTCAGAGACAGGAGCCATCTTAGTGGTAGGAGGAGTCCACTCAGAGACGGTAGCCATCTTAGTGGCAGGAGGAGTCCACTCAGAGACGGGAGCCATCTTAGTGGCAGGAGGAGTCCACTCAGAGACGGGAGCCATCCTGATCAATATAGTATACTGTACTATATATACACATACAAACACATACAAACAATATATACATACAAACATAAACACAAGTACATTGGCACCAATGTCACTGTCACTATTACATAGCAGAAGGAGGAACAACGGGGGCCACCGTATCACATTCACTAGTCCGAGGCGAGTCCCATTTAGTTAAAAATCCAAAAGCAGATGAAATCAAAAACTAACATTTTTGTTAGTGGCACCTCTAAGCTTCCACCTTGAGGGGAACAGTGTAAACTCATTGTAAAATGGTGCTGAGAGTCCATGAACAGTGGCACAGGTGGCTGAGATAATTAACATTTACACTGGTTCCTTTACGGCACACACTCATGTATTGTGCATTAGAAGTGGCCTTGTACTGCTGATCTCTTGTTTCTTGTGTGTGTTCTGGTAATGGTCCTGCCATTGCAGTAGATGTATGGTAAATGTTTCCATGAACTCAGAGTATTTAGCAAGGTAAACCTGGGACACTGGAATTTGCACTGACAGATGGTGGAGCTAACTGTTAAAGTTGAATCCACATACTGTACATTTAAATGCATGTTGTAAATTAGCTTTTGATTTTATTTGTCCTAGCTGAAATACATTCACTGTATTTATGTGGTTCACACACACAAACACACACACACACACACACACACACACACACAATAACTTCCAAATATAAACTAAGTGTGTGTGTGTGTGTCTGTCAGTGTTTACATGCCTGAAGGCATTAGCCTAAAAGGAGGTGGTGTGTGTGTATGGTGTCTGTGAGAATGTTTACCTGAATGGGGGAGGGGGGTACAATGTGTGTGTCACACTGGATTTATGACATCCTGTGTCATAAAGTGAATATGTAATCACCCCCCCCCCGTCATCAACCCCTCATTCACACACACACCCACAACCAATAACAACAGCAACATCACATACTATATGCTCATAGTCATTTTTAACCTATCACCTGTTTGTTATGTCTGTGCAATAAAGTTTGGTGGCGTATGTTTGATCAGCACCAGTTTCCTGTTGCCTTCCTGACTTGACACACGCACGCACGCACACACACACATGCACGCACGCAAACTGTGGTAACCTGTGGTGTATCATCCACAGCTTCAATAGGTTCCATTACACTATTACATGGCCTTGAGTCACACTGATGCAGTACTAATTCAGTACTTCCCAGACCACTTTAAGCATGTCTGTGTTTAAGTGACTCTGAATTAGTAAGAACATAACGCGTGGGGGGTGTCTGTTTGTGTGGCATATGTGTGTCTGCTGAAGGCCCCACCACTAAAGATGCCACCACTTCTGACCAAACAGCTGGGGCTTGTTTATATGGTTCTATTTAAATAACGCAAAGTTCTTTATTGTCCCCTATATTTTTATTTATTTATTTGATAAATATATGTATTTATGAAAAACAGTCGTTTCACATTTTAATTTCAGATTTCTAGCAATTCACTATAATGTATAATAAAAAAGAAATTAAGTAGGCCTCTGCCCTCCTCGCTTCTCAGGCAGCAGGCCTTGCTGGCGGCCATTAGCGAGAAGGATGCCAACATCGCTCTGCTGGAGCTGTCCTCTTCCAACAGGAAGAAGTCCCAGGAGGAGGTGATTGAGCTGAAGAGGGAGAAGGACAGACTCATGCACCAGCTCAAGCAGCAGGTAGCTTCACCGCACCCTATACGACAAGTTCTTTACACATGCATATAAATGTTCAATCTAATTTACAACGCTGAGGTCACTAGCCTACACGTGAACCATGCCTGGCCTTGTGGTTGCTATTCAGGACAGATCCCTGGTCTCCTGAATCAAAGTGAGACTACTAATGCAAACCCACACCAGACGGTGAGGCCTTGTCTGCATTAGTGCAGCCTCGTGGGCAGACTTTTGAACTTTCAAAACCAGGAACAGTCAAAACCTAATCATTTCTGGTAATAACGAGAATATTCTTCCCCGCCTCAAACCACACATGCAACATTCAGTCATCATAAGCCAAGTCAGTGGACCAGAAGCTGTGATTCAATAGCCGGGCACATAAACGCACAAGGAAAGTCGGTCCCTCGCCAATCTTGTTGCAATCGGAGCCATTAGTCGCAATCAAGAGCAGACGTATGGATGGCACAAAGATCAACGGCGAATTAGCTTCACGTTTGACAAATCCCTGACACACAAACTCACGTATGCACGTACGGAGATGGGACTCATTCCTTATGTAACCCTGCTACACACTCAGGACCTCAGGCTAAATATGCGGGACATTAGGATTGGGTCAGACCACATTAGTGACTGAGCTGGTCTGAATGCTAACGCTAACAAGCACACAGCAGGAAGTCCACATATACAGCCTCCTGACTCACAGGGGCTTCTGGGAAACCTGGTGCTTTTAAAAGTCAACAGATGCAACGAGTAGGTGTGCGTTTGTGTGTGTTTGCATGCGCGCCCGTGTGCGTGCGTGTCTCGTAAACAGTAAACCGTTTCTAGGGGGTGCAATCTGAGGAATTTCAAGGAAGGGCTATTATCTGTTTATCGCTATAGTGCGTCATGTTTTCCCTCGGGTAACCGGCGGTTACCGTCCACCTGACGGTGTGACGAGGTCTGATTGCAGTGAAATGCCTCGAGGAGCTTTAGCATGGAGTGTAAGGAAAAGGAGATGAAAGGAGAGGAGAGGAGTCAACATACATTCCCTCGCTCACAGACAAACACAAAACCATGTCCTTAAAAGCAATGTTCAGGCACATGGAAGTGAAACCAGACACTGAAAAGCAGTTTCACGAGGGCGTTCAGTTTGTTAGAACAGGAAGACGCTCCCAGGAGAATATGTTGTCCAATACAATGCACCCACCCCCGTCTTTTGACCCATTGACACATGTCTGAGTTGGTCACCTTCCCGCAGCCCTGGGTGGATGGAAACTGACCAGGAAATGCCAAAACATTATGGGACTCTGAAGTGAAAACTGATCTGGAGTAGATGGGTTTACAGATAGCTGTGCACTCGGTCGACCTCCCTATATTGCCAGTTTGGGAAGATCTTGTGTGTCTGTGTGTTTGTACGCGCGCGTGCATGTGCATATGGCAAACGTTCTAAGGTAAACTCTCTCGTAGTGTTCCCCTCTGAGATGTTCTGTAGGCATTTAACACACACAGATGTGAACACACACACACACACACACACACACGTGCGCGCATACGTGCACACACACACACACGCACACATATTCACACTACTCCAGAGTCCATCGCTCAGATGTCCTTAGGAATAAATGTTTATTCTATTATTATACATGATGAATGGCTAAAAGACAGTGGTTCTTTGAAGTAGGGAAAAGATAGATTTGTGAATTGCACTTTTTATCCTCCTCTCTCTCTCTCTCTCTCTCTCTCTCTCTCTCTCTCTCTCTCTCTCTCTCTCTCTCATCATACAAATGTGTAACTCTTTTCTCTGTTCTGCACATGTACAGTCTCACGCGCGCGCACGCACACATGCGCGGTCTACTCGGTCTACTCACTGAAAAGATAGATTTGTAATTCTCAGATGCGTGCCTATAGGTTAGGAAGACTTATGTAAAGCAATCTGTCTGCTTAGAGCAGGGTCACTGTGTTACACGCTGCAGTGGTTTGACTCGAATTGCATGGGACTGTATTAAACACAATGACACACACACACACACACACACACACACACACACATACTTGCGCACATACAGAGCTGATTAAAGGAATATGTGTTTGCTATAAAAATGCCTTGTGTGGCCCATACATCCCCAGCTGGTTGTTTGTGTAGGGCTCCACTGCTCAACCTCCTGTGTCCACATGTGTTAATACAGGCGCGCTCTGGCCGGGACAGCCGCGTGATTTAGTGGGAGCTTGGAGGGAGCTGTGTGGGATGCAGCTGTGACCGCGGCTGGGGGGATCACCGTTGCCATGTTTACACCCGGAATCAGCCGGCGTCATCTTGCCCATCTGTCATACACTGTGACCCCCTCTCTGCTCTCTCTCTCCCCGCCTAACATTCTGCTGTACCCTCTCCTCTCTCTTCCCTGTATCCTCTCCTCTCCTCCCCTCTCCTCCCCTCTCCTCCCCTCTCCTCTCCTCTCTCCAGTGGAGACACCTGTGTCTGGTAAAGGCTGTCTGATCTGCAGGCAGGCCTGGAGGCCATTACTGAGCTGTTTACTCTGCATAGCCACTAATTAACACTAATTACACACACATTCCGCCGCACAGACTTGTTAGACGTGTACTCTCACGTGCGCACACACACACACGCACACACACACACACACACACACACACACACTCAGAGACATAATCATATGCACATACTGTACAAGGGAGTTTTGTTGAAGCGATGGACAGACGTGTGTGTTGGCATGGATGTATGTGCGTGTGTGTGTGCGTGTGTGTGTGTGTGTGTGTGTGTGTGTGTGTGTGCGCAGATGACCAAAAGTGGGCCGTCCTGACCACACAGTTAGCACTGTCCAGGAGCTATTCATCACTGCATTTTGTGTTTGTGGCTCAGGTCATTTGCCATCCAAATACAGCACACGTGCGCACGCGCACACACACACTTGCACGCGTACACAGACGCAAATTAACTGAGACCTCCTAAGCCACCAAATATGGTTGCGATTAGATCAACAGGAACTAGCGATAGCCTTCATATTAGATTAGCAGTGAAGACTTAACTCATATTAGCCCATTTAACCCTTAGCCACAAATTAGTTTGCTAAAATTCCCTTTGTGAGACTCTAACAGCAGTAGTACAGCTCTAAGCACAACTGGAGAATAAGAAGCGAAATAATTATCTGGTCGGCTTCTACTGAATGTGTAAATCACATTGACTTCCATGGTTCCCAAACCACTGAGGTGTTAAGCAACAGTAGGTCTCACCATGATGCAGCATGGTGAATGTATTGGGGCTAATAACTGTCCCAGGCTGAATAAAGACAGGTGTCGGCATAATAACACATCGCTGAGGTCAGCTCCACCCAGCCACACCTGTTGGTGAGGTGACAACACCTCAGGTCACGCATGCAGGGGAATGTGCTTCAAACCCAGACTGTATCTTGTTATTCACTCTTCTAACCTCCTGTCTCAACCCAGTCTGCCCCCCCCCCCTCCTCTCTCTCTCTTTCTCTCTTTCACTGGGGTGTCAATGTTCTCACCTTGTTTGAGGAGCGGCTCGCTAATTGGTAGGCTCTTCAATGCCGGCCACATCCTATTCCTGTGATCAAGCCTGGCTCGTTTCCTCAGCGATTAGAGCGCCTCCCCCTTATCTCTCCAGCTCATCTGACCGGAGTTGTCTTCAGGCTGTCGTAGGTCTCCGCAGGAAACAATGACGCCCAGCTTCTCCCCTTCTCACAGCTGACTCAGGTCCAAGGCTCTCTCTTCCGGTCAGGAGGACTGTCTTTCATTTAAACATATGCGGGGGAAAAGCCTGCATGACCAGTTTGTATGAGCGCATCTCATACGCTCGTACACAATAAGCTGTCCCTTCCCAACTCTCTGTCTCTCTCCCATTTAGTCATGTAGCCCCTGAGGGAAGCATCTGCAGCTAAGGGAATATTGCTGAACATGTCAATGCATCTGCACTCATTCAGGATATGTCTATCTCCCAGACAGCTGGCTTCACTGAAGGACTGCTGATTGTTAATGTTAGCCCGTTATCTGCCTCCGAGTCCATGATGTTGGCAGCTTCTCTTAGAAAACGCAAGCTCACGTGCACTACACACGCGCGCACACACACACACACACACACACACACACACACACACACATGCACACACACACACACACACACGCACACACACACACACACAAATTAAGACTCAGGGAGATGCATATTTCTGTATAATTGTAATCACCGAGCGTCTCACCCAGCCAGAATGGCCGTCAGCGACGTGGAACAAACACTGTGTAACTGTTCTCTCCGGGAGATGATTGGTGTAATCCAATTAAAAGTGAATCTGCAGTATGGGCGACATCTGACAGTCTTGCCGTGTTTTCATTTGTCAATGCGACTCACTCCATTTATGGCCTGTCAGGAGTCGTTAGCGCCACCGTCTGTCAGCGCGCATTGCACCGTCCCAGGATCACCTCAGTTGTTTCACCGTAAACTGCCGTGAACTCTCCGAGATCTTTAAGATGAAGATTTGAGATATTTTGGAGCAACAAATGAACAGTTTTGGTGGTAATGAATGCTCTGACGTGCCTGTGTAAATACTTGCTGAAACATTTCTGGTTTGATCTTGTTTGTCCGTTTCTCTCTCTTTTTGTTTTCAGACGCAGAGCAGAATGAAGCTGATCGGCGACAACTACGAGGAAGATCACCACCATCGTCACCATTACCCTCCTCATCCTCACCACACTCACCAGGCGCATGTGCAGCACCATAGCCATCAGAGAGCCCCTTCCCATGCTAACCACAGACCCCCAATGGACCAGGTCAGTGGAGATATGTGTGTGTGTGTGTGTGTGTGTGTGTGTGTGTGTACAGTAAGTCTGTCACCCAACCCCACCATTAATATTTGAATGATATATTGATGTATTTATTTCTGTGGTTATCTGTGTTTCTGTGTGTGTGTGTGTGTGTGTGTGTGTGTATGTCATCCACAGGTCACGACCCCCGTGCTGAGTTGTGAGCCGTTGCTTTTGTGGGCCCCTGGCTCAAAATGTTTGCAGAATTGCTGGTTTACACAAGTTATGATTTATGCACCGGCTTTATGAGCTTTCACAATCAGACATTTGTCATGCGCCGTGCCAGTCACTTGTGGTCTGCTCGGCAACACAGAAATCCCCTCCTGAGTCCTCCTCTGCTCTCTGTTGCCATCTCCCTTTTGCTCTGCCAAGTCGGAGTTGTCCATATCACGTAGATAGGTGGCCTGGAGGGGAAGAGCTACCAAACGAGTGTTTCAGATAGGTGTGATATGTGTGTGAGGTTAGCGTAAACAGAATTAATCTTCCACACATACTGGCTATCCGCCCTCAGGACAATGTGTGTGTGTGTTTGTGTGTGTTTCAACAGAGCTCGGGAGAACAAACAGTTGTTGTATTCAAGTGTTTGTGTGCCTGTATCTCTGTTCATGTTTATATTGGTGTGTATACAGTGAGTATGTTTGTTTTGTCTTTGTGCGTGTGTGTGTGTGTGTGTGTGTGTGTATGTGTGTGTGCGTGTGTGCAAAATATGCTTTTAACGTTTAACATATAGGGCCCAATTATAAATTATGCACAGCTTTTATCCAGCTCTGACTCAGTTGATACCTTCATCCCATGAAATATGAAATCAGGAAAACAGGAAAATGGCTTCTTCAAACGAAATTAGAGATGATCTAACCTCATCTCCACCTGAAGCCATTCGCTTCTGGTTCTACGAAAACTTTATCTCTTCATCACTGCTCTATTGTTCTCACAAGCTATTGGAGGAAGGAGGGGGAAGGCAGACATTCCTGGTTATGGGGTTGCATTTTATGAGCTTGAGTGTATTTGTGTGTATGTGTGGGGTGGGGGTTAATTTGATGAGTGGGGAAATTCCACCTGAGTCTAAGCTCCCACTTCAGTTATGCTTAGTGTTGTGATATGTTTCTGCTGCCACTGTCTAAATAAGTGTAGCATACCTGTAGCTCTATGGGAACCCCCTTAATTCTCCTTTTACATTCTTGACAAAACACACACACCGTAGACATCCATCTGTGGTGTGTGAGTGGTGTTTGGCTAAGGTTTAATGAGTTGTATTTTTCCTAGATATTCCAGGTGAGGGCTGTAATAGGATTCTTTACTGCCGAGTCAGAATAACAAAGCAAGGATTTGGGGTGATTGACAGCCTTGTGGAACTCTAACCCAAATGTTTTAGAGTCACTGGAGGTGTTCGAACCTTCAGGGGTTTGCTTGATTCATCTATGATGAAATACTTTATTTAACTGTGATGAATTGCACAACAGGATGAATCTTAAGATGAGGAGGTCAGAAAGATCACCTGTCTTTAATCGTTTGATATCATATGCCTCTCCTCTGTCATAACTACACTGCATCATCAATAACCCCGTACATACGCACAAGCCTACAGGTTCACTTCAGGACCAACTTAGTTCAGGCTGTTCTCTATATTCATCTTGTCTGTGAATTGCAACAGGGACACTTACTGTTAATTCCCTTAATTCTCACATATAAATACCTCTCCATCAAAATGGCTGCCCCACAATTTTTTACTGCAGAAGTGTTTATATAAGTGCTCTCTACAAGCATGTTGTACACTAAGTTGGACAGAAAAGGTGTAGTTTGTTTAGCGTTTCTGGGAAATCTTGGTAACTGTATAGAGAATAATAAAACAACATAAATCTGGCAAATTGGCCAGATTATCCCCTTCCATATGAAGGAATGATTCGCTATGTAGCTGTGACAGAGGACATTATAAAACATCTTGGATATATGAAATGTGAATGATGGAATAGGATATAATAATAATATCAATGAAGGGAATGTGTAGCGTAAAGCATACAGCAGTGATGTAGGTCTATGTAGGGGTGCTTAACGGTTTAAGTGGTAGGGGCTGGTCGAAGAGGGCTCTGTACTGTGCAGCTGCGGGCCAGTACAACTGTGTAGTTGTTCTGTTGTGGTGTTGTACTGACTGGCCAAACACACGCACACACGAACACACACACACACACACACACACACACACCCTTCAAGAAGTTTTCCCATCAGTAGAAGTCACCTCTGACCCCAAAGGCTTTTCCTCATATGCTCCACAACCTTTTGTGTAAGGTCAGGGCGAGGCCCTCACCATGTGTGTGTTGTGTGTGTCCATGTGGGTCAAGCTCGGGTCCCCGAGGTGAGGCTGTTTTCCCTCCAAACACAAGGCCCTCACATCTATTTTAATCTCTCCCTTTTATCTGATTGTGATGAATCACTCTATTTGTTTTCCTTCACTGCTTCTCTGCCTCTCTCTCTCTCTCTCTCTGCCAGCGTCATCTCCTGCCATCGCCATCTTCCTCCCATCTCACCGCATCAGCTGTCTCAAGCCCCCCTCCTCCTCCTCTCCTCTCTTTCCTTTACCCTTTTCTCCCGACCTCTCCTCTTCCCTTTACCCCTCCTGCTGTTCAGTCTCTTCCCTCACATCTCTCCTCAACGTTTCCCTCTGTCCCGCGCGGCTG
>JAODOY010048301.1:7500-19054 GCA_025399855.1 Forbesichthys papilliferus | reverse complement strand
TATATACTATACTATATCACTATATCGCAGCCTTGATTATTTTTATTTCGACGATAATAATAATAATAAGAATAATGATAATAAGAATAATACGAATAATATTAAGAATAACAGTTATTATTATTTTATTTTATTTGTAACGTAGCCTGTAACCCATTTAAGAAGCCATTTCATGAGGTCGAACTGAATGGTAGAAAATAACCCTCCAGTGTAAACGGCTACATAGCTACATCGTAGCAGTGCGCTTACGGTTAACGCGGTTTACGCAGCTGGGCGTGTGTGGAACCGATGTGTAGCCTACAACAAATGTTCTATTTTCTGTTGGTCACATATCCTATTGATAACACGTTCGCTAAATTATATTTAAAAAACTGAATTAAATACTCCGTCCTAACACATATTCTACATGGTTAGAAATTACAAAATCGAATGAAATAGGGGAACTGTGGTTTTTCCATTTATTCTCAATTAAATATGTAGCATATTTACTTACATCCCAGAAATCACGACAGGTCAGATGGTCGGTAAAATTGTCGATTCAAAAAAAATATTGTCACAAATTCAGTAGAAAATATATGACGATCAGTTCATCTATCTGGGCTACTCTACAATACCATTACATTTATCCTGGCAAAAATATAAGTCGAATAAACACATCGTTCGGGTTAGGCTTTGTGGTTACACACTTGGCCAGAGGAACGCTTTATCTGGACCTGCGCGGTTCACGTGACTGCTACAAACGTCATTAGTGACATGGTCCAGCAAGCGTGAGCTTATCAGTGAATATGAAATGTACCCCAAAACAACAGCTTAACATAATAATTATGTTATCCAGCATAAATAACGAAATTAGCCAATACAACAAATATTATAATGTATATTTCCTTATTAATAAAGTAGGAGTGAGGATGTGCATGTGTGTTTTTATTTGGCTGCTCGTAGGCTGTGTAAGATATTCATTGTTCATTAAATATGGCCATGCAACAAAACAAAAATAAAGACGTGGGAGCATAGAAGGGAGTGAGTAAACCAGGGATGAGAAAACGTACTATCTACTGCCACAGTGTGGTCAAAATGAAGACGTGTACTCAGCACAACAAAATCATACGCAGCGGCAGCCTACAATAGGCCTACTTACTTCACACGATTTTCGACCGTTGTCCAAAGACCATGCTAATTGTGACTGATAATTGTAACGCTATAATGTGTTTTTGGTTTTCTGTTAGGCTATATTATGCCGGCCGGGCCATTGCTTTAGTTAGGCCTATGATTCGTTTATTTAGTTATTTGGTACAATAGGTATGCTTATATGTTGGTTTTGCGTGACTAGTTTACTTGTCGTCATGGAATAGAGAAGAGAGAAGAGTGCTATCAAATATATAGGTCCTATGCCCGTCCGTTAGCCAAATCGACAAAACTACAGGTTCCACCGAGATTTGAACTCGGATCGCTGGATTCAGAGTCCAGAGTGCTAACCATTACACCATGGAACCAATGCGCAAAAATATTTTATACAAAATAAAACAAGTTAAATATGATACATTTGATAAATCTGAACTATTGGTTACAATTTCATATATTTGCGAATTTAGAATTGCTTATAAGCATGTACATGACCATCAACTTGGAAATAAAACAAGTAATAAATGGAAAGGTCCGGGTTAGAGTGGGCGTTTCGTAAAGCGTTGGGCCGCCCATCGCTGGGTGTGTGTTGGTGTAAGTTGCTTCTGCTGCTGCTGCTGTAAATGCTAACATAGCATAGCATCGTTTAGCTAGCTAGCAGGGCCAGAGAGACAGAGATAGAGATTGGAGGAAAGACACGTCCAGTTTCTGCAAACTGGATTATTTGCGGGATAAACATTTATACATTGATAGGTCGATAGACGATCGGGAGAATGGGGACCAGAGATGACGAATACGATTACCTGTTTAAAGGTAGGCCGCTAATTACTTACATATTGTAAACCCGCTACAGTAGCTAGCTATGCAATCCAATACAACTGGCTAACATTGCTACATTAGCTAGGTATTGGTGTTGTTTTGTCCAACCTAGCCTAGCTAAATGAAAGATGTTCGAATTTCTGTCGTGATAGTACAGTAGACACAATTAAGTTCCTTGCTCCATTGGAGGTAATATGGAAACTCCACCCGCTTTATACATATCGGGTTACACAGAAATAAACAAGAAGTTAGCCGAAACTCTACAAAGGCGAGTTCGTTACTTTTGACTAGCTAATCCTTGGGCGAGATACTAACATTGTTGCTGTTAGCAAAATGCCAAAATGCACACGACATCGCATGGCATTTCGTCTTTTTAAAGTATCGGTCAAGTCAACACTTCAGAGTATCTGAGAAAGATTAGTTATTAAAATATATCCTTTTTTAGGCCTGGATATTTTAAGCACAATACGCCATATGTATTGTCATTAGTATTTGTTAAACATCTCTATAAAATAATAACAAGATAATGTAATGTATGATTCCCCGTGTGTGTGCGCATGTACTATATGTATGCTATATAACTATAAGAACGTGTATACTCTCAAATTGATGCTCATACTACCATGCATATTGAACAATATGTTTGCGTTTAGAAGGCGTTTTAGTGACCTGGTCATATTCTTCCAGACTACATTGCCTATTTCTGTTACAAATTGTACTTGTTTTAAAATAAACGTTTTTCTACATTTATTGTAATCTCTTTCTAGTTTGGCACTGTAAAGTCTGCTGAAAAGTAATGTAAAGCTTAAAGGTCCTTAATTGCCACTAAAAACACCTATCATTGAAATACTGACGTTAATACCATCAGAAAATGTTTGAAACATTACAATTGTTTCCCCCTCCTCTGGCCACCCCATACAAACATGTATGGCAGCTCCCCCTAATTAAAATACCAGGTTTGATTATTGGACTGTTGTATGTCTGAGTATACAAGTAGGTTGATTTTACCTTGTTGCAGTGGTGCTAATCGGAGACTCTGGTGTGGGGAAGAGCAACCTGCTGTCTCGCTTCACACGAAATGAGTTCAATTTGGAGAGTAAGAGCACAATAGGTGTGGAGTTTGCTACACGTAGCATCCAAGTAGATGGGAAAACTGTGAAGGCCCAGATATGGGATACTGCTGGACAGGAACGCTATCGAGCCATCACCTCTGCGTGAGTATGAAGCTATACATTTGGTATGGTTTTTGCGTGTGTCCATTTTCATGTTTCTCATTTAACCTGTAGTATTTATTTTAGGGTTATCACTACTTACTGCTAAGTACTTTATACATAATTGATTGTTAGTATTTCCTGAGAAACCGGTTACTCCATTAGGTATTACCGTGGGGCTGTGGGGGCACTGCTGGTGTATGACATTGCTAAGCACCTGACTTATGAAAACGTGGAGCGCTGGCTGAAGGAGTTGAGGGACCATGCCGACAGCAATATTGTCATCATGTTGGTGGGGAACAAGAGTGACCTGCGGCACCTCAGGGCTGTGCCCACAGATGAAGCACGAGCATTCTCAGGTGAGAAACCCCTAACTTTAGGTTTAACCTAGCATTGTTATATGAATACTAGTCTGACGTTGTTCTTCTGAATACAGTTGTAACTGGCCAAGCAGTGAGTGATCATTTGTTGAGCATGGTTTGTTTTTTCCTGTTAAAATCAATGCATTTGTATTTATACTGTTGGTCAACTCAAGTGTGATTCAGTAATACAGATATTTTAGGCGTAGAACTTGCAGAATTGTGTTATAATTATGTATTTAGTCTCCAGGGATTTCATGTTTTTTGTGTTTCAGAGAAGAATGGCCTTTCTTTTCTGGAGACCTCAGCTCTAGATTCCACTAATGTAGAGACAGCCTTCCAGAGCACACTCACTGGTTGGTACTGTATGGTTGCACTTACATGTTGAAGGGTTTACTTAGATTTAAGTCTAGGCTGAATTGTTGATGTTACAAGTTAATATGAAACGTTCCACACAATAGATCCAGTTCCCTTTAATAGAATGGGAAACATTGCTATATGATGTGACAACAATACATACGTGGCTGCACGTGAGATATACTACAATATCTCAGTATGTTTAGCCTGTGAAGTGGAGTAAAATCAAAACAATTGTTAGTTTTCTTTTTGTATATTTTGACCTCATGTTGCACTTGGAGAGAAAGCTAACCTCACTAGTAGTACAGTATCTGAAATGCAGTGTGTGAACATTCATTTGTTACTGTTTATATCAGTCTGCACGGTTTGGTTTTTACCCTTTGTTTTTGTCTACAGAAATCTATCGCATCGTCTCTCAGAAACAGATGTCAGATAGACGGGACAATGATATGTCGCCCAGCAACAACGTGGTCAACATTCAGGTGCCGCCTACTGAGAGTAAACCAAAGATGCAGTGCTGCCAGAGTACTTAGACATACGCCACCCATTTCCACCAAGGTCCAGTTGTTCTCTAATACAACTTGAAAATGTATACTTGAGGCCTGTAACCCTATATAGAACTACTGAAGCTAATAGTAAAGTATATTGCTTTTCCTCAACAAGATGAGGTTTTATACCAACATTTGGATCAAGTCCTTTCAGAAGTATCTTGATGGAGTTGTGATGAAATTCCGTTATTATTTGCTGGTATCATGGTCTCATTTAGTCACGCACCTCTGAAACATCATCCATTAGACATTTCACATTCCATGCCACTGTTGATAATTTGTGGCTAGGTCTCGCTCTTTAATTTAAATATTTGCAATATTTATGAATTGGCAATTGAAGTCTTATGTTTTGCTGAGCACTGTTTCACTTCAACCACTACATCACTATCAATTTCTGTGCAAACACATTTTACCCAAATTATACTTTTATGGCAGTGGCTTACCAAACTGGCTATTAAAGCAGCTTACTGGTATTACCCTTTTACTACTATAATTGTATTGTAATGTTGCTAAGATAAACCTCAAGGTTATTCTGGTGTAATGCTATTTCAGTGCAGGTAACTTGGATGATGTTGTCTGAATGCTTATATGAAACATATTACTTAAGAAATTACCTAATAAAATAAAGACATGAGATGGACTACAATTTGGGGGGCAAAGTATACAGGTTATTGAGAAATTTGAAAAGGGCCAGAAGGCATAGGCCATCATGGCTACAGAAGATCAGAATAAGGACAGTGGAGCTGTATCTTCCTTCGATTGCACTGTTGAGAAACAACCCCAGGCAGGGCCACAGCATTATGCATTATGCACCATGTGGCTTCTGTGCTTTTCTTTTTGTTGCTGTTATAATACATCTGTCTTATTAGGTTGTCCCACAAATGTGCTGTCATCTCTGAAATTCCCTTTCTCTCAGTGGCATAGAACATGCAGGCTCTCTTATTTATTTTGAGCTGTGTTAAATCATTCATGATATTCTAGCTAATTTAGGAATGTTTAAATTGATACAGAACTTGAGTAAAATCCTCGACTGTATCTGTTCGATTTGTTGTATTAAGGCACTGTGCTTGGCTTGTAGCCAGACAGCTGGCTCGTCATTTGTGGTAGCTCACAGAGGTGTTCTTATTAATTTGTAAAGCTGCGTAACATACCACTCTGCTGTCAATGGTGTTGCAAACTTGATAGGCTTTTCTCACAAATTCACTAAATCTCTTTTTGCACTGAGCCTAAAGTGTGCTCCATATCATGTTGAAAACACTAAAAGTTAGCCTGATCTTTTTATTCTGTACACTTTGCCATTATTTGAAGCCATTATTATTCCAAATGTGTTGCATGCGATTTGTAATGGCTAGTTGTATAACACTACCTGATTGTAAGTCTCTTAGCCAGTGCCTGGGAAAGACTCCACTCCTGTATTGAACTGTGATGCCCTGTATTATAAAGATGCAGACCTTTGGCAAGGCAGTGCCTATGATGTAGATGTACAGACGGCACTGTGATCTGTAGTTATACCTATATAAAATAATGTGATTGTTTCTCTTGCACATTTACCCATGCTTCTCTTTTTGTTTTTGTTTTATTTAAATCAGCTGTTACATGTACCAGTCATTGTAACTTAATGTAGTAGTAGTAGTAATAAACCCCCCCACAAAATTCATGTATGAATTAATGCGTCAGTCCTCACTGTCTCTCTAGACATACTGTACTATCCAGACATACAGTATGTAGGGTAGTGTTAGGATACAATCTAAAGAATATATGAATTATATCTTAAAACATTCAACCTGAAAGGATGACGTTACACAACTTACATGAGTAAATGTTGGCCTTAAGAGCCTTGACAATTCTGTTTTATTTTTTTACATTTAGCACAAGAATAAGTAAGAAATTGTCCATGTTCAGAGTCAGACCTGTTTATCCTTGTTTTGTCATCACACTGACAGCATGGTTAAGGATTTTAAAATGAGTTATGATCCAGGTTTATGGAAATTCTGAGACATAAAATGCCTAATTCTCTGCTGGCAGCATAGGCTTTGGTCTTCAGTTTATCAATTTAAATACCAAAACAAGCAGGATTGAAATGACATTGGAATACCTCATGAGGAGAAACAGGCAAAACAAGGTCAACATGAACCCCACTGGTCTAAGATGGTATCACTTCTGGCACTAATGAAATCCTGGCATCGATTGTCAACATGTTATTGCTTCTACAGATGTGAAATGGTATTCACATAGTGAATGAATAAGTTTAATTCAGTAGCAGTATAAAGTTATTTAAATTCATAAAACAATATTTAAGACATTAAATCTTTATACATGATTTCTAGAATAATTACTGCAGGGTATTTAAATCTTTATCAACAAACCTTTGGGAAATATGTTTTTTAAGCAACTTCAAAAACTGCACAAATGACACTGATCAGCTCACAAGATATTTTTGGTGTTATCTACATTATTTGGGTATCCAAAATCCGATCATGCTAATTTTTGTTTTCCTCTATTGTCACATTGACAAATGCACCATCACTAATATAAATCAATCAATAAATAAAATTGCATTATACAAAACAAAAACGAAAGCAATTCCTTCTTAACAATGGTTTCAAATGTGTAAACGTATCCAATAAAGAACAATGCTTTCACGTAGAGAAACACATCTGATTTGGCTAGATCCTAACTTAAGATCTTTGTATGTAACTGTTAAACATTAACGGACAAAACTCCACTGAAATTATAGCTAATCTGTAGACAGAAACCTAAGTTACAGGCAGGATTTAAGTTAGTATTAGCTGCATTATCATTGTTGTACAACAGTGAACAATGGACCAGTACAATATATTATCTATTTATCCATGCTTCAAGCCTACAATCCATTTTTACACAGGCTCTCGGGATTCCTATTATTTTACTCAAATATTTCTTCAGGTTAGATGATCACAATAATGTATGTTTTCTACCTACCTGAGGAAGAGAACACACTTTATATACTTAGGGGATATCATCACCTTGACTGCCTTCTAGAAATGGTAATAAGTACAATAATTGAACCACTAATTCCAACGACAGCTCACTGTTTGAAACATTGGCTGTAGGGGAAGGGGGGTAGACTGTGCACCTAAGATCTGTGTAGGGGGAGTGTCCACAACACAGCAAATGTGGGAGGGGCATGCAGATCATGTTACGATGGGCCACAATTGTGGCCACAAATTAAGGAGTGTACTGTACCTTTAAGATTTTAAACCGGGGAAGAGCTCTCTTTCTGTACATGTGTCCCCACTTCCCCATTTTGTGTACCCGTACCATAGGTTTAGACACCATAACGCTGATCGTTTATACGACAAGAGAAAATTAAAATGGATGAACTGTTACTGGTGTATGGGACATTCCCCCCGGGTCCCAGGAGGAACGTCAATGAGTTTGCCAGAAAGACGACAGTCCAGGTGAGGCTTGGCTCTCCCCCTCCATATCAACATCTCAGTATCTTCCTCCTCAGGCAGAGGGTGGGCCCTCTAGAGCAGGGAGCTGGGGCTCTCTGGGGGGGACGTGGGTGTGTGTGCGGGGCTGTGGTGCATGGGCAGTATGTCGTAGTGGCTGGGGATGTGGCTGTTGCGGGGAAGGTCGTATGGACTTTGTGAGATGCCGGTGGCCATTCCATTGGGTCCCTGTAGAACACTCACAGTTGGCTCTGCGAGGGAGTGGGGGGGGGGGGCAGATGGGAGGAACAAATAGAGAAGAATATGATAAAGTGGAAGCATGCAATGGTGGCATATGGGTTCTCACTTTTTACAGGTCCGTCAGTCAGCTATTACCGCATATAGAGCCTATGATATCATCTGCCATAACTACACAAGAGGGCTGTGTTCAGTATTAACCCAGTATCGCTCAGATATACACCGACTCTAATCATGTACTGTTCCAATGGGAAACGTTTAGCACAGTGAAATACTGTAGGCTGTATACAGTAGATATACAGTAGATATACAAGATGTACACCTTGTGTGGGTCATAGCTGAGTACTGGTGGTAATATTTAGTATGAATCACCCAACACATCCGTAACGAGACGCCTCTGTAGAGGCTGTGGTACCACCAGGCCTGCTCCATAGTTCATTATACAGTTTGTGGGAAACATTAGCACAGCAGCAAAAGGCTGTATCCTATCATAATCTCCAGTGTAATAATCAATGTAATCATCTCTACGTACTGCAGTACATGCACACACACACGCACGCACGCAAACAACCAAAGGGGTCCATCTTTGTGAATAAGTTTACCTTTTCTGGTGCCCCTTTGGGTAATTGTGTCCCCACATTGTACATCTGTAACAAAGGTTAAGTTGCATTACTTGCCCCACAGTGGCCCACATCAAATGTCTGTTTTGTGTTAAGTGGAAAGCATGGTTTCTTTCCTGGTTGATTTAACAATGAGAGAAATGCCCATGACTGCGATGGAGCCGGAAACCATTGAAATATACATGTCAAGGGTTTTCTTCCCCATTCTCTTCCTTTTCATACTGCTTCACAGGCATCTATAATTAATGGTGTTGACCAAGCCAAACAGCAACTTATTAAAAATGTAAGAGACGGCCAGATGTTTGTTTGAAGATCTTTCCACTGTCTGCTGATGTGGCAAATTTCCAGTGACATTTATTATATTTTTACTACACCGTGCTTATTAAAAGAGACTGGACAGCAAATTCCAGCCTCTGATAGTACATTATTTTAACAAGCATATTGTTATGATAGTAATAGTGCTGTGTATTATTAACCCTATAGTATTAACATGTGAAACAGTGCTGCTCAATAATTCAGCCTGCATTGTACAAAAAGTACTGGTCAAAGACGTATGCTGTACTTGTTCCTACATTTAGCCTATATCCCACATTCACTGGGGAACACAGTACTAACTTCTGCACTTTCTCTGAATGGACTATGTATGCCTTATTGAAAGCAGAACACAGACTAACACTAATATGACATACGCATCAGATATATTAACATCAGAAAGGACAACGCCCATTTCGGTTGGACTATTGCACTTAAGAAACGTAAGAAATGCAATGGTCCGTGTCTTCTGACCTAAATGTGTGTGTGACAGATGGTCATTATTATTACATATTCTATTTACTGTTATATGTTTGACATTTACAGTATTACATTCTAAACAATGTAAGTTTTCCGCGGCTTGACATTGAAGCTCTGACACCACAAGTCACCAGCGAGCATCAGAGTACCATCAGAGGGCAGAATGAGAAGATGGGAGTGTTCTGTGAGGTACACTAACCTAGGTCATTCAGGTTGCAGTAAGCCCTCCAGTCTGAGCCAGTTCTGCTTTTCAAGGTGCTTGACTATAAAAGAAAAAAGAAACATCACGCATCCTGAATACACAAACATTAACTAATGAATGTATTAATCTAATTTATGACATGCTTTGTGATTAATAAATCAAAATCTAAATGAATTGTAAGTCAAGGCAATGACATCTTTTTGCCACCCTCAGATCTGGAATGCCCTCCCCGACTTCCTAAGGGCACCACAGACTGTGGAGACTTTTAAAAAGTCTGAAAACATTTGTATTTACTAGAGCTTATGATTTTTAAACTAACTCGTTATTCTTTATCTATTTTGTAATTCTTATTATACATTTATTTAATCTGTTTTACTGATGTTTTAATGTGCTTTTTATGAGTGTACATTGTAGCACTTTGAGATTTGTTCAAATGAAAAGCTTTACAAATTAAATGTATTATTATTATTATTATTATTATTATTATTATTATTATCTTGACCTTATAACTCTCTAGGTTCACTTTGGTGGAAAAGAGGTAAGAGTGGCATTAGGAAAAAAAAGCCTGCATTTAAGGGGGTTTATGATTTAAGGTGAATTTAGTGTGAAAGTTAGTGTGTGATGTGCGGGGTAGACCATAGCTAGATGCTACATGAGGTATGAGAGGCCAAAGGCCTCTGGATTCTATGAAGTGTGCAGTGCGCTAGAGAAGATGGTAAATGGTAAACACACTTACTTATTTGATTCATATAGCGCTTTTCTAACCAAATCAAAGCGCACATTCACACACACATGCATACACCGATGGTGATGTCAGCCATGCAAGGTGCCAGCTGACACCCTGGACCAATCAGGCTCAAGGACACCTCGACACGTGGTGAGGACTTAGCGGGGTGATGTCGTGTACATGTGAGTGTCTACTGCATTTGGGCAATACTTTGAGGGTCAGGGTGCCGTCCAGGTTGTTGGACACGGCCGAGGTGACATTGCACTGGGCTACGGTGTGGTAGCTTGGGTTCGAGAAGCACTGGCCGCCGCTGCTCTGGTTCTGGTTCTGGTTCTGGCACACCTCGATGCTACTGGGTCGTATCGCCACGGTGCTACCACACTCTGAGGGTGCACACAACCATGTCAGCTACAGAAACACCAACACCAATACTGCTACTATTATTATACATACAGTATATATAATATACATTATACACTGCTGTATATACAGCTTGCTCATTTAGCAGATGCTTTTATCAACGTGACATACAATAAGCAATAGTAAGGAGCAGGTGGGGACGTCAGGGCATGTTGGGAAGGCACATTATGTCTAGTGTGTCCTGTCTATCTGTCCACCTGCCTAGCTACCCGTCTGTCTGTCTCTTTATATATATATATATATATACAGAATGTAGTGTACTATATACAGTATACTATACTAAACCTAGACAAAATTAAGAGACCACTGCAGCATTTTCTCACAATTTTACCATTATACATTTAAATGTTTTACTTACTTAATATCCCTATTTTTAGGTGTACATTTATATCATTTATTTATTTATGTTAAGACAGGTGGGCATGCCTGTGCAGCCTCTCTCACCCGAGAGAGAGTAGTCCGTGCTGGTGATGTGCATGGCCTGAGAGTAGGCCACGCTGGGCTGCATGTGGCGGCCCTTGTCGCGCTGCCTCTGGCGGTACCACACAAACAGGCTGAGCATGGCCATGAGGATAAGCAGCAGGAAGATGACGCCCATGACCGCCCCGGCCGACTGGCGCTCCGAGCCCCGCGCCGGGCTGATCTTGGTGTAGGGGTTCAGCTCCTCCATCATCAGAGCTGCTGCAGGGTGTACGCACGTGCGCAC
>JAODOY010048301.1:0-5000 GCA_025399855.1 Forbesichthys papilliferus | reverse complement strand
CATCCAAACCCTCCAATCACAAACAAACATCGGGAGTCCCATTCCCACCATCCCAAGAACATAAACCACCAGGGACCCCAGACCCGCTCCCCAGCCACCTCAATCTCAGTCAGAGAATGGAACCCCGTATGAGCTAACATCACACCTAAACCACGGCCGTAGCTGCCAGTAGAGCCTAACAGGATGCTGATTGGCCTGCACCACCATACACCACTGGTGGTCTTCTCCACATGCAGAATCCTCACAACGCTGCCCCGCAAAGAACTAATGTAACTGCCTTGCCCCCAAAACTCCCCCATATCACCTAAAACAGTGCTACATCAACCATCACGCTAAACACATGGAATAGAGCCCCAGCCCTGGCTAAAACACTGCTACATCACCCATCACGCTAAACACATGGAATAGAGCCCCAGCCCTGGCTAAAACAGTGCTAAGAGCGCCAGAGGGCTACTTACTCTGATCGCAGCTGGCGCCCATAAAGCCTGTGCGGCAGCCACATTGGCCAGTCACGTGGTCACAGTCAGCGCCATTCTGGCAGCGGCACACCTCTGCACAGTCCCTGCCGTAGAACCCCGATGGGCAGACTGGCCCCAGTGGTCCATGGGAAGGGTGGGGAGGATGAGCAGACATAATAACTAATACATTCACTACGTTGTCTAAGGCCAGTTTAACACATGCACAGCTTACATTTGTATTCGCTTGATCATTTCTGTCAGTGCTTCACCTTCACCCTGTACACGCTGGGCCATGTTAACAGTCCTCACATTAAAAAATATATATATTTAAAAAGGAAATCCATACTAAAATATGGATCGGAGGCTATATCAATATCATGAATACCACTGCAGCATACGTCACTGACTAGGTTTGCATAGTCCACTATGATTTAGAATACTAGTGTTTTTGATCATGTTAGAATGTAGGTGTAGGTAGTATCATAAAACGACATTTGTGTACGATATGTACACATTTAGTGTAATTTGTTATAACTCTCAGATCCTAGCAGCTTTCCATTTGGTGGTGTTTTTGGTGCAGTACTGTTAGTGTGCCAGCAGGTGTCACTGTGTGTCCACTAACTGGATGGCAATGACTCACGCTGTGTGCAGTAGAGACCGGTCCAACCGCCACTGCACCTGCACTCTCCATCATATGCACTGCACTGGGCTCCATTGTGGCAGTTACACGAGTTTAGACAGTCAGGGCCCCAGTGGCCAGACGGACAGGCTGTAGATACCAAGACACACATGACCGTACACAATGCTGTATCATCTGCCAACCCACTACTCACTCACTCACTCACAGAGCATACAGAACATTCAGGATTGGATTTAGTGCTTATGGACACCTGCACACATACTGTAAGCACAAACACTCCTCAGCATATCACAGAAGTCAACTAACGTTTGTTAGGTTAAGCAACAGAAGAAGAAAAATATAATTATGTCATTTATATTATTATAAGCTATTTTTCATTTACAATATTATGCCATGTAACAATTTATCATGGCTACATGACTAAAAAAAAGCTTTTTTTGTTGAAGAGAATAATATAATGTGTTTTACGCTAACTTGTGTATGCATGGCCAGGGAAATTCCTATTCCTTATTTGAATCCAAGAAAAATTATGATTTCATAATAAAACATTAAAAAGCCCAGTACCCAGAGAACAGTCGTCTCCTAGCCATCCTGGAAAGCACTGGCAGGAACCATCGATGGGGTTGCAGGTGCCGTTGTTGGCGCAAATGCAGATCTCAGCACAGCTCTTCCCATACTTGCCACTTGGACACACTGGAGACACAAAGGGAATAATGCATGACTTACTGCTTAGTGCACGGGTATCGCTCGCCAACCCTTGACTGAGCGGTCAGTGTCGGCTCAAAATGACTGAGGAGCTCTCGGGCCACTCCAGATGTGATGCTGTTTGGGCAAAATGCTCCATAACAGGATGATTACTGCCTCCAGTGGCATCACAGCCCCATCTCAGCACACCAGGGCAGGATGATTGATGTGACACAGAATTAAAACAGATCTCACACACACACACACACACACACACACACACACACACCCACACACTCACCACCATATACATTTTTAATCAAATACATTTTTCAACGGCTGCCGTCACTATTCTCAATAAAAATATGTAATGTTCAAATGAAACCTCTGTTGTGTTTTCTTTTTCCATGACTGCTTGACAAACAAGAGAGCCAAGCTGTGTCTAAACATCGGCCGGCAGGTACATGAAAGCTCCCACACAAAGAGAATAGGCCAGTCGTGTAGAAACGCCATATCAGAGATTTGATGTGGGGTTATTTTAATGCGTGCATTTCTCAACTGCCTCCATCGTCATTGTGAGAACTCTTTCAACCCTGAGAAGTCATTATGCTGTGAGCTTGTCTTCTCCCCCCCTCTCCCTCCATGCAGTTGGCTCTGGGGCGCCAAGCTAAGCGCCAGGAGCGCTTCATCAGCCTGTGGCTATATGACGGACAGAGCAACAATGCGGAGGCAACACATCGTGTGAATCTGACCACCTTACTGTATGCACCCTGTAACCCCAGCGGCTACTTGCTCATAATTATCAGACAGACAAATTGGCACCGGCTCTGGTTCTCATTCTTCCTTTACTTTAGCTAACCTATTAAACTTTTATTCGCAAGAGATTTTTCAAAGCCATAAAAGAGAATTCAGAATATTCCCACTGCCTGTAATTTATTAAAAAAAATAGGATTTGTAAATTATTAGGTGTAAAATCTACAGTACATTTGCAATTGGATGTCTTTCCTTGCAAAGCTCTCTTTGCTGATATACTGTGTAGGCTAGACCAGGATACAGTAGATCAGAAAACAAGCTTATATGCATATAAACAAAGGCCTGCCTTAAAGTGGGCCTAATGGACCAATCTAATTAACATTTACAAAGAACTAGAAAAGTCCCAGTATACATTTATTCATAGCCCACATTCAAGGTGCAGCGGATGGGCTTGAAGCCTACTTTCCATTCAACATGTGCGTCATGGAGCAGAAGGGAAACAATAGCAACAGATAACAAACAGATGTATAGCTAAGCCTAGAAGACATAAATCATATCACATACTACTAGTCCTATGCACATAATCGGCGATTTAAAGGAATGTGAGCTATATGCTGCGCATATCTCCAGATTTACAGCAGTTAAAGTGGAGCTGAATCTGGTCGATATATATATTCTGTTTATAGGTGTGAAGGTGTAATGGCTGGGTACAGTAATTCAGGAAGTCATTGGGAATTCATGACAGCAACAAAACATGACGGCAGCACTTGAAAATGGAGGAGGAAAACTATTAATTTATAAGAGGTTTTGACAGCCCCCGTTGTGTCAGTCCACACAGAGGACGTATTTAGCAGACATCCTTGTGATATTAGCATTGCCATGGATTATTAAGATGATACACTTATGAAAGAAGTCATTCATATTACACGTGTACATTATAATGTATCTACAGTACCTCGATCTGACTGTAATCCTCACCATACTCGTGTGTACCACAACAGTTTACACACTAAACAACATTGTGTTTCGTCGAGGGCAGAAATCAGCGCAACACAAAGGACCACTTGCCTTGGTTGCATAGCGGGCCGGAGAAGCCGGACAGGCACTCACAGTGACCTGTGACATGGTGGCATGGCCCAGTGCTGTGCACACACTGTGGGCACGACTGACTGCAGCGGTGCCCGTAGAACCCAGGGGAGCAGACTGGAGCAAAAGGAAGAGAATGGTAGACAACTATAAAACAATAATCAGATATTTTACTGTAAATGTATAACTATTATAAATACAATGGCAGATATGACATAGTGTATAAGACTTATATTAAGTTAACTCATGCCATCTCGCCACAGGGACATCTTACATATACAGTATATTGGCTTCCTAATCTCTGTCAGTGCTTCAACTTCACCCTTCACTGTGGGCCATTGACATTGACAATAGACTATTATAATTATGATAATAATGAACAGTATTGACATTTTACAGTAAACAAACACACACCCACACACACAAAGAAAAAAAGATGTCTGACTCTGATGTTTACAGGCTTTTTAACAGTGAAAATCACTCTCAATCAGCGGGGTCAACACTAGAGATAAAGAGACAAACATACAGAGAGAGAGAGAGAGAAGAGAGAGAGACAGACATACAGTTTATAGAGAGAGAGCCCTTCAGAGAGCAGCAGCACTACTAGCACACCCAGAGCGCGGGCCCTCCATGAGGCTGATGAGTCTCCGGTGAGGACTGCGGCCCCTCCTGCTGAGGGCTGCTGAAGGGGTCCGGATTGCAGCGGTAAAAAGGACACTGTGATTAAGCCAAAGCGTTGATGAAGGGTTTACACGGCACCCAAGTGCGTCTTTCCAGACAGTTCTGTCTCAACAGTCCTCCACAGAGCAAGGTCAGCATAGAGATGCTGCTCACACACATTAGCCAAGAAGGTTGTTCGGGTGTGGGGAAGGTTAGTGGGGCCTCACCTCGTTTGCAGGAGGTCCCCCTGAAGCCGGGCGAGCACACGCAGGTCCCGTCCTCCGGCGAACACGAGCCTCCGTTCTGACAGGAGCAGGACTGGGAACAGTTGGGCCCCCAGAATGCCTGCTGGCACACACTGTCACAGTGCAGCCCTGCGTGGGACAGGGAGGCGTTCAGTGCACGACAACAGCACCCCCATCGGGTTAAGAGAAGTCCCGGAATTCCCCCTGTGTTTGTCACAAGTGTTACGATTTCTCTCTACCCCTCCCCTACTGCTCTCATAGCCTCACACCATCCTCTACCCCTCCCCTACTGCTCTCATAGGCTGACACCATCCTCTACCCTCCCCTACTGCTCTCATAGCCTCACACCATCCTCTACCCCTCCCCTACTGCTCTCATAGGCTGACACCATCCTCTACCCTCCCCTACTGCTCTCATAGCCTCACACCATCCTCTACCCCTCCCCTACTGCTCTCATAGGCTGACACCATCCTC
>JAODOY010048300.1:0-42653 GCA_025399855.1 Forbesichthys papilliferus | reverse complement strand
TATATATATTTCAGCGAATCCCTTAGTTAGAACATCATTGTTCGCTTGAAACAGTATGTTGATAATGTTTTTTCTCACCATCTGGACCACCCATAGAACTATATAATGACCACCCTTGTTCAAATGCAAAATTGACTTTTCACCCAGATTTATGCTTTTGCTGGCTTAACTAGCTGGCAAAATTTGCTGGCAAATTCACCCAAATGCTTAATCTTTATAAAGAAATAGAGGCCAACAAGTATAATCTGTTATTAAGTGCCTGCCTGACATTGGACCGGTAGCATTTCCATTGATTGTTATGTTCATTCACAATACTAGGCCTATAGATATATTGTGAATGTATTGCTGGCCAAAGAAAAAGTTGCAGACTAATTTTGTTGAGAGCCTGTTCACAGCGCACATTCTCATTTTTACCAGGATCATGCCGGATAGTGACAATGGGAGAGTCGACTCGCCAGGTGCGACCTCACCATAAAACTATACATGAATGTTTAAGCAGACAGCGCTGCAAGTTTGTAGATTTTGTAGATTGAAGAGTATTGGCGCTTGATGCCTTTTAGTGGAAAGTGGATGAGTGTATTTCTATTACTTTTAGATAATTTGAGAAGGCACTGGCAGGCTTTCGAGACACCCTCCCTCCCAAAAATAAACCACATCATCGGATTTACACGACTCACATAAGTTAGATTCTTTTGTGAAAATTAGACAAAATGAGTGATGAAAACAATAAGAGTGGGGGGAGGTGGAGGGAGAGAGAGAGAGAGAGAGAGAGAGAGAGAGAAAGAGAGGGTCATGAAAAAGGAGAGGATCGGGACAAATTGCCAAATGCTAAATGTAGCTAAACATAATATTGCTATAGTTAGACATCACCAGTCAGTACGATAGTTTAAAGGTCTGAAAAATAAAACATTTGTAATAAAGTAGCCGTTATTCCAACTTACGATGGAAGTTGTATCGTGAGATGAACACATTGCAACTCGATGCCCTAGCGTGATTGGCTTCCTGGTTGGTAGTGGAAGGACACAGTGGGTCATTAGTACTTTAAATCACACCTGAGGCCAAATCTTACAGGTAGTTCTCACACAATGATTCAGAGAGGACCTTTACATGTTAGACGGATGGCAAAATGAATCCCACCATTTTATGTCCCTTCAGACACGTCAACCTTACGATAGAGGTAACTTTGAATCACTGCTCTACTAAATTAATCCTGACCTACTGGTAGATGGAACAAATTGTCCTTTATTTCTCAAATGATCGTGCATTAAAGATTTCCACAGTTTGCAGATGAGAGAGCCATGCAGTGACACAGAAAGGGAAGCCTTTCATAACATTGCTAACAAGTAGGAATTCAGAGGAAGAGCGAAGGGTCTTGAGAGGTGTAGAGTGGGGCATGGTTATAGAGCAAGAGAGAGCAATAGCAGTTGCCTGAAGCAGAAATAGCAATGAGGTTCTCACTGTTTACATTCAGCTCTGGGGCTCCCACACACATGTACTTGCCTACACATGCATATGCATGCACTCACACACATACGCACACACACACGCACACACACACGCACACACCACAGAAGCGGAAACCTACAGTAACACGCACATTAACATTCAGTTAACGTTGCACATGGAGGCAGCGTGCTTCTATAGACAAACATTTAAATAATACATGCTGCAGGTTGCTTTGGTTTGTCACCGATAAGTGTGAAATGTCATCTTCAGTTGACCACTCAGTTGATGACTGTACAGTAGTAACACACATTTTTAATGTAAAACAATGATACTGCTACTGTATATTGTGTATGTATCTGTATATAAGTGTAACTGCACCCTAAAATCAGTTTTTTTGCACTGTAAACAAAGTAATAGGATTGATCTGTGATGAGACACATCAATGCTGGTGTTAATATCGACACAATTCCCGTTTTTATAAAAATCTGGATCTTATTGGTAAAAAACAGAATTGCACGTCATATCCGTTAGAAATCACCCCAGGCCCTGGCTGGTTGTAAACGGTACACTTAGTACGCTTAGTACACTTAGTTATAAAAATTCAAATGTTAACGTTAATGTTAAAGCCCCCCCCCCCTTCTTAGCCCATCCCCTCCCCTCACTCAGCTACTTAAAGCATTTTTTTTAGTTATAGCGGTTGGAGTCAGGCACAGAGGGGGTGCAGTTACACTTTAATCAAATCTTTTGTAGGCGTACAAAAGCTTACTTGAACCAAAGTTTGTTTAACCTGCATGTTTTGCCTGCTAACCAAGTAAAGATTGATACATACTTTAATTAATCAGAGTTTGTTTAACCTGCATGTTTTGCCTGGCCATGTAATGATTTATGACTGTCTTGCTAATTAACAAGAGTGTTGTTGGCATAAGAGTGCCTGGCTGCCCGGGGTTGATATTAGCAGAACATACAGTATTGATGCTGTCTAATAGCCTGAGCTTCAGTTTAATTTAGCCGTGAGAATCAGTCTGGAAAGCCTCGGACATTTTGAATGTGTCCGAGTAGCAACTGAACTTACCAATCAGCGTCGCGTTGATAGCTATACGGGCGTGGTTTAGGTGTGCCGACAGCGAAAATGACCAGATGGTTCATCCGAACAACTGAAAATTATTTTTTGGAAAGTACCTTTTAGTGACATTTTTAGTACCAAAGCACCATTCACGAACAGTTTCAATGTACGGCTCCCCAGATGGACTTGTGACAACAATTCCTCTGGCATGTCAGGTTAGCTGTACACTTGGAAGAATCCTACCACGAAAAACAAGTGGTGTTTGTTGAGACATGGTGGCGTGTGACCTTTCACTGACCTTTGAGTACTCATCTCTCCAAGAGTTTGCATGTCTTTTCCTTGTTCATGTCCCTGCCAAGGCACTGGTGTTGATCACCTGGAGCTGCACTATGGCTACCAAGCATAAGCATACAAGCGTAGCAAAGTCTCAGCCTCTTCCGTTCATTAGCACTATGTCACATAAGCAACTCTGTGCCGAACGTCTGATGCATTTATCCGTTTAAACTAGAGATCGACTTTCAGGAAGTGAGGAAGTCAATTTTCATTGGCTGATAACATTGTCACTCAAGTCTCTATATGTAATTCTGGTGAAATGCTAACGCAGTGCTTTATTTACCCATTTCAGTTGTTACATTTATTTTAAGGAGTAACAATAGCCTAATTATCTTAGCCTACTTATCTTAACAGATTTACAATACCTGAAAACAACCAGAATTGTGTTGGTATGTTTCTCAACTAATTCCTCTATACGATTAATGTCCGACTTAGTCATTGAGTTACATAGTTGGTCGTTGTGCATGTCAATCACATGCATGTGCATGTCAATCACTTGACGCAGTTAGCCAGCGCTGTATCCTAGACTTTACGTAAGTAAAGGCTGGCTCTGCGAGACTAAGCATACCATAGAATAGCATAGCATAGCATACAGTGTAGCATACAGTAGTGACATTATAATATAGACTATCGAGGGAGGAATGTCGTTTTGATATTTAGCATAATCTGAGCAATGGGGTCAGATATTAAAGCTAAAGGTTTTGGCTGTATGAGATGACAGTGCTTTGATGTCTTTTTTATTACATAACTAGAACTTTATCAATAACAATTATTTTACTTAATACAATTTTATAAATCTATACTACTATACTTCAGGAAAATCATTTCATACACATTTGATATTTTGTGTTTAGGTATTCCTACATCGGGAATTCCTACAGTATCAAGTACATAAAAATGTGACAAGCCTCCTCATAGCACTTTCCAGCAGCCTTAACAAAGCTTAACAACATGCCCAGTACTAAATGCACCATCTTTTCTAGTCTCATCTCCCACCTGACCGCTGAATGGACAGCTAGCCGCCGTTGCTCTCTTTGCAGTACAAGAGCTCCTCTCAGCCAATCACCTCAGAGTCACTTTATCTCTGAGTTATCTCCCTGACGGCTTCCAGCAGAGCCTGACCACGGGGACATTGAAGAGCGGCAACTGAAGAGGTAACAGAGCGCACAGCAGGTAAAGATGAAAGCATAGATGGGGTGTGGGCCGAACCCCAGTACCGGGCATGAAGTGGTGGGAGAGAGAGAAGACATTTTAAGAAGTAGTACAGGAGAGGTATGGAGGAGGAACAACAAGGTGGTCAGATGGCATTAGAGGGATTAAATGGAGGACTGTTCGTATTCGCCTCAAGTATGATGAAGCGGCATGTAACAACATTTCACACACACATCCGGGTTTTGTGGGAGGTGCAGACAGTTAACGCCGTTGAGAATGAACGATCGTTTGTTTATTACTTGAGACATTTGCTATATTTTTTGGTAATGGTAACTAATTATGGTAAAGTGGTGCAGTACTGCGGGGACCTGCAAAAACCACCGTATCATGAAAAAATAAGGCATTTAGTTTTAAATTCCCGTGTGTATGGTACTGCAGTCTACTGCAATGTTTTTCTGATGTAGCCTAATACCTTGCGTTGAGGAATAAGGTGCCTACAAATAATGATTGGAGCACTAAAAGGTTTTGTTTGATATGCTACTGAAAATAGCCCATGCTCTGCTTTCAGAGCACCCTCCAAATAAGAAAGGGGTAATGTTAGTTTAATATAAATCAGCAATTTCACATTGAAAATGCAAATCTATTGCACTTACTTTATTTTAGTGAGTATAGTCAAACAAGCTGTGCCACACAGCTTGTTTTTGAAATATACAAAATAAAAACAATTGTTACAGTACTACACTTAATTAATCATCTTTGAGAATAACAAAGCTCAATAGAAATATCTGATCATGTTGGTGATCCTATTGCATTACAGGAAAGAATATGAGGACTGGAACTGCTGGAGCTCTTCCTGACACATCACATAAACCAGATCTTTGAGATGCTCAACTTGGCAGCATATACTCCTCCACTGGGGCCGAGCTGATATGTTAATGCTGCAAATGTAGAGGAAATGCATGTACCATGTTCAACATGTTAATACAAGTTAGAACAGATATAGTACTATGTCCTATGTGTAATTTCTGCAAAACGTTTTGCTCTGCATGGTCTGTTCTAACTTGTATTACAATTTTTAAAATTATACATAATAATTCTAATAATCTTTATTTATACAGCACTTTTTATACATAATTGCAGTTCAAAGTACTGTACAGAGATGGATACATGCATTTCCTCTACATGTGCAGCATAATCTATCAAGCCATTATATTATGATTATTATTATCTCAAGTCCTAGACTTGTTGTACACCTTGCCTTACTTGGCACAAGAGAACGAGTTCAATGTTAATAGAATGTCCATATTATGGCCATTTGGATTTCCACATAAAATACCCTTTACACTAAATCAGTACTATGCATTTTGTTATTTTAAATACATCTCAATAATGTAACTATTTCTCATCAGCAGCACCTAAGTGTATTGACCTAAATGCATGAGAGTACTACTTACAATACAACACACTGAATCTAAAACGCATTAGGAGGGCTGCTACATGATCACACGTTGCTAAAGTAAAACAGGGACTTGTGCTAAATATGGTTGCTACAGTTACCATATCTTGCATGCTGAAGAGCTGTGTCCTGACTGCTCCTCAAATCAGCTACTGAATTACATGAATCAACTCTGCAAAACGTACGATACATACGTGGTAGACGTGAAAGAAATATGGTCATTTATAAATATTGCCCATGAAAGCGAACAGTGGTTTAAAGAAAGCCATGGTCCTATATCTGCTTGGCCCTCACCATGGCGTCAGAGAACATTTAACAGCGGGCTGTCTCGTGGTGATCTGTTAAGGTGTTTAAGTTGATCTATCTTTTTCACACCTACAAAAACAAACTACAGCACCACATTTGTATAACGCTGAAATCCAATATAGACAGACGAACATATATTAGGCCTAAATACCGACCTTTTCCAAGGCTCACTCAAACTACTGGTACAGGAGTGTACTTGCAGAAACTGGTGAATATATGTCCTTCAGTCCACAAAGTTTCACATTTTTTTATAATGTACTGTAGCGTACTAGTTGAGAAATGTAATCGGACGACATGTACCAAAAATAGTGAAGAAAATCATTATTTTAACTAGAAACATCAAAGTGAATTCTTCTTCAAAGTACCTCCAAGTCGCATTAGTTTGTACCTCCATAAGAATGGCGGTTAATTTGCACAGAATTGTGTGTAGAACGTTCTGTCACTGTAGGTAAAAGAGTATAAAACTAAAGCAATAGAGATTGGGATTGGGGGGTTAGCAGGTGTTTAAGTGCCTGCTGTTACAGAGTATAAGTACTTATTTCAAAGACCCTCTAATCTTGTGAATGCTGCCTGATGAAGAGATGTAGAAGATTATTCCACGGTAGCAGGTGTGTGTCCCCATCGCAATACGACACAATTTCAATCAGTGGAATTGTGGGGGACTGTCCGTGAGTGATATTCCATCACAATAGAAAACCTAATGCCAGTCAAGTCAATTTTGTCCTGGAATCTCCATGAGGCCTGTAATCACGCTCTCATCTGGCCAATCAGTTCTGACCAACAGACGAGTCACCCCGGTTGTCCAGGGTTCTTAAACTGAAGGGTGCTCTGTGTGTGTGTGTGCCAGAGAGAGGGGGAAAGAGAGAATCTCTTCCCCACTCCACCCCTTCTTGTGAGAGGGTCAGTGCTGGGTGATGAGCCTGCACATCACCCAGCACATTATGTTTTAGAATCATGAAAATCACAGGGTTGCATTGAGCTTTCCAGTGGAGGTTACATACTTTACTATGCCGTAGGCTGTACCATGGCGGCTAGCCAAAAAAAAAAAAAGCATAATAGTTCCGAACATAGGCTTTCCCAGGACACAGTTATTTGAATGAGGCTAACCGCATTTATAAAATGTACTGAATTACTAATACTAAAATGTGGGAGGATATAGACCTTTTTCCTGACTGATGACTGCAGGAGATCAAGTGTGGTACCACTCCATTCTGCATTTAACCCACCAGCAATCCCAGCAAGCCACTGAAAGGCAATGCAATGAGACTTTTCCCTGAGAGCAAATGGTTGAAAAAGATTGTTGTTTTTTTGCCACCTTCATCACACTGACACTTAATAAACTTAGTAACACAACTACTGTAATTACACGTCCTATCTGACCCACTGTCCTATCTGAAAGCATATAATTATGTCAGAGCAGACTAAGTTTGAATGAGTTCATATCGAGCGTAAGACGTGACTTGGATGTGTGAATAGTTAGACAATAGCAGTAACAATGACATTCAAATGTGGGACCTCCATTATAGATTAAAGGCAACAGTGGTAGGTAGCCTCATAGCATGAAGCTTCCGGGTTCGAACCCCTGTCGTCACAGCCTCTCTGTGTGGAGTTTGCATGTTCCCTGTGTGTGTGGGTTTCCCCCCCCAAACTATCAAAACATGTTAAGTTCACTCTCCTCGCCAGTGCCATTGACCAGTGACACTGGCCTCTAACTGGAGTTGGTCCCTGGTGCCGCACAGCAGCTGGCACCTGCTCCCTTGAGAGATGGGTTAGATGCAGAGGTTATGTGACAATGAAAAGCACCTTTACCTTGGGATTCTTGTGTTAGCTTGCTGGATTCATGAATATCCTTTATAACTATGCACCACATCAGGACTTCACTATATTACAAAAACAACATTAAAGCAAATGGCTATTCACCAACACGCATTCATACTATACTAGCACACGGACTATGTAGGCCTAGTGTTTAAGTGCCTTCATGGTAATTATGTGGTATTGCATTCCTGCTTATTTCTACCATATCTTATGCTACTCGAAACACCGATAGTGATGCATAAAACGGATGTTGCAGTGATAAACCTTGGTGTTATTATTAATATTAACAGTCTAGCTAGCCACTACACTGATTGATATACAGTACAAGAGTAGCAATAATGTACACTTCCCAATGCAAGAGTTGTGCCAAGACGGTTTGTGTTTACTGGTTGTTGAGAATTATTTTTAATAGGAAGATTTGTCCTTGGTGTACATACAGTAAGTGCTTTAAAACCACAATAGCTTAAGCGCATCAGGGATGCTCCCTGTATGCCACGTGGATTAAGACCAAGCTATCAGTTGCGGTCTGTAAGTGACCCTCAGGATTTTCGTACTTTGTTTTAGGAGCTTCTCTAATCTTCAGTACCAGAGGAAGCTGCAGGATAAGGCTCCAACCTTGAGAATGCAACTCAGGGTGGACTTGAGTCAATCTGAAATTCTTTAGAGGAGCCGCTATACAGTTGCATGCGTGAGCGCAAAGTGTAAAAAACACAAGACATTAATGTATTCACGCGCGCACACACACACACACACACACGGCAAACAAATAGGCTGAAGCAGTTGACGTGCCCAGCAGTCAATAGCTCTGGGAGCTAAGCTATCCTGTTAGAATAGTGCTGACTTTCCGACATGCTGTAATTGAGTGCAGCTGCCAGGGTAACCAGGTTCACTCAAAGTTTAAGGAAGAGTAAAATACAGTTTATCTGCATGTGTGTGTATGTGTGTCTGTCGCATAACCCCACACCCAAAGTGTTGTTGACATGTCAACATAAATGTAAACTAAAGAAAAACGGGATTTGTGGGGGTTATTGTGAGAGGCTACGCATGCACCACCAACAACCGCTAAGCCCGAGTGCAAACATGTCAAAAGGTGGCATTGAGAAACATCCCGCTTGTGTGTGAAATTCACTACACAAGAAATTAATCAAGCTGCCAGTCAAAATGTGCGTCTCCGCGACGAAGGCTAGCATCGGTGAATAGGGCCTCTATCAAAGTTCGGGAGACATCCGCACACACACGGGGAGAATAAGTTAGAGAGGGTGACAGCAAGCTGGCACAGCATTGGACCTGTGGAAGGACAGCTCTTCTTTTGATGCTTTGTGACTCACATAAACCCTTTAAAATTGCAGCCTTGGGGCAATGTTTTGCAGAGGTCAGCCAACACAGGTCTATCAATTACTCTATAAACCCCCACTGTCGTTTTCTCTGCCTGTGCCCCATAAGCCCGTCACTCAATAATATTGTATAATTCAGGGATTTTGCTACATCAAACACAAACTATTAAGAGTGAGAAAGGTGTTTTTTTTCCCTCTGAGTTTACAGTGAAGATTCAAAGCAACCACAAGCATAGCATTCTCTCAACTGTACTTAACAAATACAGTAGGTATACAATGGAAGAACAAACAAACAATCTCTGCTTTATTTGTAGCTTTTTTATTGTAGTGTACCCAGTAGCTTCAGAGATATCTCGGCCAATGAGGGCAAATATCTTACACTTCTAAAGGTCAAGCGACAGGTATTGTGTCTGCAGAGACACTGTAGCCACAACAGAGGTCCTGTTGTCAGCATACAGACAGTTTTAAGGTAACATCTCTTGGCCACGAGACACCAATGAACTCAATGTTGGTAGATCTACTTAACCACGCATATCCTTGCCAACAGCAGCCAAGAATAAATAAAAAATAAAAAGCCTAAATATTTCCAAACATCTACAATTACAATTAAAGTGCATTTTCAGACTGAGTTTTTTTTTTCTTTTAACAAGCTGACAACTCAGTTACAATTATTTGAGATACAGCAGATAAAGGAGTTTTACAGTGTCACATAAATAAGAATTAGTGCTGCAATGGTCACTCAGTTAAAGTACTGTAGACATCAGAATACAGAAAGTAAGACAAAAACCATGGAATATTTTTTTCTTCTTACATAAACAGAAACTGTAATTCAAGTCTAACAGTACTTTTAGCTAAAGACCACATACAATAACACCTCCCCAGGTTTTGCATGTGAAATATATATAAATACAGAATGCTGACACCACAATGATTACATGGTCATATCAACATTTACAGTACTGTACACATCCAGTTTTAAGATCGAGTATATTGTTGTTAATTAGAATGAGGAAAAATGGTAGCCATTATAGAAGCCGAATATCTGCATTACAGACATTTAAGAAGAGAATAGAACTGGATTATGATTAAAACTATTAAACAAACCAACCGATTTGTTCTTTTAAACAAAAATGTGTTTGACATAGAGACATCAATGTATTTAGCAGCCAGGACTACTACAGTGTGACTACATCTGCAAACCCTCCTAAACATTTAGAGGCTCTGGAGAGACATACAGTAAGCAATGTACATTTATAGACATTTAAGTTGAAATTGATGGAAAATATATGAACAGCAATGTACCGTAGAGACCAACCCATTTAGTCACTCTTTAAAATGTTGAGCTGCACAGAAGTGATGTTACAAGATCACATGGGATTAAAGACACTTGACACATGATTATTATCTTATTTCTTCAAAGCAAGTTGATACAAAGATTGCATTGAAAATAAATGTAAAATCATCAAGGCATTCCAAAGATATAATGTATACACACACACACACACACACACAAGACAGTAAAGATACATTTGGGCCATCAGTAAGACATGAACATAGTTCATCACAGTTGCATTTCGTGCAAATTACAGATTTAATATAAAAAATATCTAACTGGCTAATATTGGAGAGTTTTATCCAACATACCTTATCCAGTAATATAATTGCATACATGTTTTGGGAGGTATCAGGAATGATAGCCCTCCTACAGTTAATGTAGTACTGTGCTGCGCTCCACCAATTGCACAGACTTGATTTGAACCACCAAACTGACTAAGAATCATTCAAAATCCAGAACCATTATAAGGCACTGCTAGATTTATATTTCTGAATCTGACTGCATGATTTTGTAATGCATGTAATGTATACATCTAACACACTTTAATATAATGCAACTATAATGTTTAATTCAAACCAGACCTTTAAAATAAAAGGTTGTGGTCATTCTTCAGTTAGGCAATGGGCCTCACGGACAAATGATCGTTGTCAGTTTAAAACAAAATGGAAATGTATAACATATACTGTAGCATCTGTTTAAACCTGGTTCCTGAATAAATAGTAGTTTATTAGGAAGGTACCAATTGTGATCAGTGAACATATGTCCAATATAAACTAAAAACATGTAGCAAAATGATGTAGACATCTTGAAATGCTTCCACGGAATGCGACGTCTGATATCAGCATCGTACAGTATGATAAACGTCCAGTGTTGCTAATCAAGATGGATACAATGGATTTTTGGGGTGATATGAAGACAACATCTGACTGCTGTGTCCAGATTTGCCTCCAGCAGTCGCCCCATGTTGAGATTAACCAGATAAAAAGGCCTTTCCTACACGAGCTAACGCTGAAGCTCCCTGCTTGACTGATGGGGAAACTCCAGCCCAACCAGTTAGGCAGATAACATTGCGACATACCCTGATATTAAAATAGTGGTGCTGCTTAAACTAATGGATATTAGAAGGTAATGTGCTAAATAATGTTTCATCCCATTATACTGTATACTGTAGGCTACTCCATAAAGCCAATAAATAGTCATAATATTAGCCAATGAATTGTCATAATTCTTTCATTCAGAAACAAATGGAAAGCGTTATGTCAAACGATTCTAATATTGTTTTCTCCAAATTTTTCAAAAGCAACAACCCTTGTATGGCATGTTATTTATTAGACAGGCAGACAGCCAGGGTTGAAATATTTAGTATAGTGGGAAGTACCAAGACAAAGCTTCAAACCTGCCCTGACTCTACAATACAGTAGGTTACAATATATTATTAGTATTACAATGCCATAATACTATATAATATAGCATACATTTAATAACATAACAAGGACTACGTTTCCCATGAGCTCCATTTCTTAGTCACAGAGAGAGAGCTACAGGTAGCGGGACCCTCCCATGAAATGAGTGTGTTTCTGTATGATGAGGTGATATGAGACTGCAGAGAATGGTCGTTCCACACACAAATTGAGGAGCTTTCCACAAACACTTCACCATACCTCATATACAGTCAATGTGGCATATTACAGTTATAATTTAGTTTAAAAATATAAATATTTTTACAATGAGAACATCTTCAGGTAAATCTGGTTTGAGCTTCAGCTAAGACGCTGGTAATCTGTCAATATCTTGGACCCTAGCATGTGCTAAATCTCTTAAATCAAGGACTCTCTCCTCCTGCTGGTGCCCATGACAAAGCACAGCGTGTTACTGGAAACATGCAGAGCTTTGTACGACAGGTTCTGATTATTCATTCCAGGAGAGATTTGTTTCAAACCACGCATGTGCGTGCGTGCATGTGTGTGTGCGCTTACTTTGATGTGAAATGTAGCACTGGGCCACTGTCATGATTGCTACATTGTAATCAGAGACAACCAACTGGTAAATTAGCTACATACCATAGTCAGTAGTTATAGTTATACATACTCCTTACTCTACATACTCCCAAGTAAGCCATGCAGATAGGGAACAACAGGCTGAATTTGGATCCAATTTAAGGCACTATTCATTACTAACGCGCACACACACACACACGCGTCATATTGGAGCTTGAAGCGTGCAGATGTTTTAGAGCTTCACATAACTTGTAAATGCCACGCGAAGCCTTCGCTGAATGTGGGCTACTCTGATAGAGGCTTGTGTGATGATGTCTGACATCTGTGTGCGTGCGCGTCTCTCTTAAGGACCAAGACACAGACAAAGCGGCTGGTTCATAAGAGAACAAACAAAACAGCGTGGGCGAAAGGCGATCCCAGAAGTCGCCGGTTCGAAACCCCACTAACTCCTCACCAAGTTTCGAGGTGTCCCCGAGCACGACACCTAACCCTGGCAACTGCCCTCGGTGGTTAGGTGGTGCCTCGCATGGCTGACATCACCGTCAGTGTGTGAATGGGTGCACGTGAGGCAATACTGTACAGCGTTTTGAGTGGCTGGGAGGTTGAAGGTTAAATAAACGCGGCCCATTCACAAGCCTATTGACCGTGCCTGATGAAGACACTGTGGTGCCGTCGTACAGCATACTGTATAATAACCACAGCATGTGATGTTTTCAACATTTGCCTTCACAACGTAATGAATATTTGACAGCCAGTGAGAATGGGTGCAAAGCGTGTAAAGAAACAGGTGTGTGTGTGAGTTCGTGAGTATGTCGGCGAGGGCTATAACTCTTCATGTGCCCCTGTACTGCCGGGCCATATTGCCATGGCAACAAGAATTCCGGAACACCTGAACAGTACCTGTTTTGGCTTCAGGATTACTCTACTCGGGCTGCAAGCCCATAATAAGAGTCACGTGCGCACGCACCGCATGCCTGTGTATGGTTTCTGCAAGTAGCGTAGCTCCACGCGCGCGTGTAAAGTTATTACAAATGACAAATGGTGTTTTGAGGACAGAGCCTCATTAAGGTGGTGTTTAGTGCAGAGTGCAGACACAGATGTAATGTGTGGATACACAGACAGACTCATACATGATGGCAGCAGGTGAGGCTGGATGCATGGGGAAGAGGGCCAATTACAGCAGACTGCCTCCTCTGCTCATTTCAAATCTCCACTGGCCTTGTTAAAGGAGGAAAGCACTGGAGACAGGCAGCGCAGGGAACAATGGACACACAGAGGAAGGAAGGACGGAAGCACAGACAGGTGGACAAGGACACACACACACACACACAAGGACAGACGGACAAATGCCACAGAGAAGAAGTCAAACGTCAGATCTACAACAAAACAGGCCGACCGGGCCACGGACTGGTTGGAAGGCAGGACATTCGGAGAGAGGCGAGACGGCTAAGACACGCAGACAGAAGACTGAAGAAAACGCAGAGGAAATTAAAAGCAGACTGCGCGGTAGAAATGCCAGTGGAAAGACAGACAAAGAAGGAAATGGAGACAACGTCAGCCCCACTGCAGACAATGTGAATTAAACAGACAGGGGCTGTGAAAGGACTTTCAACAAGCTAGAACTGTGCCAGCACACAAAAGAGGCATTAAAAAACAAAACACACACCTGCCAAGGAAAGGTAGCCAGCATAGTACCATTACATCACAAAGATGGCTAAATCATCTTAAAGACTATTCAAAGCTTTTATAGCTCCCTACGGCAACTGGCTGCATAGCCGCTCTGTGACAAAACAGGCAGTAATAAATTAAACCAGTAGAAAAGACGACAACTTTGCCGTCCATTAACCTATTAATGTGATTGATTTTCTAAATTCCTCTTGGGTTCGTGCCGGGAATGGCCCTTGTGGCTGGCAGCAGAATTACACATACATTTTGGATAGAAACTTCCAGAGTGGCAGCCTCTCTCACACCTAGGGTTAGGGTTCTCCTCTCAACCCCACATGATATGTCCCACTACAGATGCATTCTGGGTTCTGAATCAACCTCCTTAGAATAAAAACTCTGAGTGATTGTCTACCTGCCGAACTCATCAGCGCTGACAGATAGAACATATTAACAGGAATGTGACCCATTACGGTTTGTGTGCCTAACTTGTATTTCCTATACAGCACTGTTATGATTACATTTTCTTTAATGAGCCCATGCTGTGTTTGTTTGCTTTACCCCATAGTCTGCAATGTTTTAGGAAACAACTGTGCCTGATTTGCTCTGCTTGTGAACTGCCTAATGATAATGTTAAATATCTTGGGATAATTCTTTTATTTTGGTTACTAGACTGCCCTAGTATTACAAGAGCAATCACTCCCTCACTTTTGAATATCTATTGCCCCGAAGATTTTCATGTCAAAGTTCAGGAAATGGACGGGCAATTATCGTCAACTATCAGCACATTGTAATTGCAGTTCCTCCACCATCATCCAGCCAGGCAAAAAAATCACTTTCTGGAGAGTTGCATTATTCTGCTTTCCTGGTAAATGGGAAAAGGCACACTTTGATTTTCAAAGTACCCCATTCCTTCCTGCACCGGCGTTTAAGAGAAACTTACTTCCAAATTCAATTTAATTTCAAATGTGTTGGTGAAAGTGGGAAATACCTTAAACAAATATGCTACAGTACTGTAAGGTAGGCTTCTATTAATGCTACACATTCTTCAATAGGGAATTAAAATGGCCAATTTATGGTAATAATATTGAACCAAAACACAGTTAATAATTGAAAAGCAACATGTCTTGCTTGACTGTACAAGCTTAGGCTAATGATGTGTGATTCTGGAGGAATTTGATCTTGTATATATTAGCATAATAGGGTAATTAAACCTCAGTGTGCAGACCATAGGAGAAACATCACCCATATGAAATATGTACTGCTACAATACATTTAAATACTTCTATACAGTAGGCTATTGTCTATAACTGCCAACATGACTAGACAGATTACCTACATCCTCATATTTATCTCATGATTGTACACAAATGGCTTATACCCAGTTAAACTTACAGCAGACAAGTTTCAATTAGTGCAATGTACAGGCAGGGCTGCTCAGTTTTCAGTGTCTTGTTTGATAGGACAGATTAACAAGTGTTTACGTAACCATACTGCGAGCTGTGGGATTAATAATTTGTGGCATCTCTAACCACCATTTCAAGCTGTGCTTAGAACTTAATATCTTAATACTAATGGCACAGAATAAACATATTGATATTGCATACAAACTAGCTTACTAAACAGCATTATAATTGAGGTTAGCTGAATAATTGGATACCTTTCACCAACAGTATAATAGTGATCTGATGATTTACACAGGTCTGCATCTTCATTTATATATTCCTCAACGTATTTTAATAGCTGTGATTTACAGTAGTTGGTTTGTTTGTTTGTGATGTATTTAGCCTGGATCTACAGTATGTTATGTCTGCTAAATCTACTGTTATTGACTCTATTCTCCAAGGAATTAAAATGGTCTAAATGTTTAATGTGTTAATCTCATCAACTGTGTTTCTGGAACCCCTGTGATACTTGTGTGTAGAAACAGCTGCTTGGTAAACATTATGGTATGACATTGTAAAGGCTAATACTGCACCTGCTTCGGTTTTAAATAAATATTAACCATTTAATAAACGCACTATTTACACTTTCAAAGTGACTTAGCTCAGAAATTAAAATAAATAAGGGTTCAAGACAGGTTGTCAAAACAATAACACTTCTACAGACTGGATTACATTATTAACCTCTGGAGCCAAATGTATAACCCCCCTCCCCAACACGTATACAACATATTGGAATTAACACTTCACTTTTCTATTTAACCCAGTGCTAATGAAGCCAACCTTTTCATCCATGCGTTTACACTGACATAACCCACTGACATCGTAGAGAAGCGGGGTTTGGAAGAGCCATCCACAGTGTCTGTACAATATAACAAAAACAAACATCTACACAGAGCATAACCGTATGATAACAACCTCTGACCTGAAGACCCCTGGCAAAGCCCCGGCTGCTTCTCCTCGCCTCTTCGTGAGTGGACTAACACAAGCGCTCCCATGCGGGATCAACGTGGCGCTAGGCAACGCTGTGGACGCCCCGAGGTCAGAGAGAGCAGACAGGAAGGGGCATCCTTGCCGCCGGGCAAAGTCCGCTTCTAGACGGGGAGCTGTGTGCGGCCAAAGCCCGACTTAAGCCGTAGGATCAGACCAAAGCATAGCCCACGGACGTCTGCAGAGAGGGCGGGCGGGGGGGGGAAAGGGAGAGGAGCAGAGGAGGTGGGGCGCTCTGGTTTGCACACAAGCACACTGCTAGGTTGAGAGAGGTCAGCCACGAGCACAACGGCGGGCCAGCCGTTGGCACGGCAACGCGAGCGGCTGGGGAAGAAGTTAGTGACTCTTAGGCTTGGGGAGGCGAGAGGAAGCGGAAAGCGGGGGCAACGCTCTGGGCTTAAGCCCGCCGGCGGAGGTTCTCTCCGGGTCGACGGGCGCCCTGACCGCCCTGGTCCTCGGCGGGGTGAAACGGTTGCCAGGGGCGACAGAGGGGCGGGGGTGGGCTGCGGGGGCCGAGCACGGGGGCTGTCGGGGCCGCGGTGGAGGGATGAGGTGGCGGAGCTTGGAGAGCTGGGGCGGGTGGAGACACCTGGGAGCTCGTTCCTTCACGTCCGGCGTGTCTCCTCCGTTCACCAACAACCCCGTCCCTCCTCTCTCAGTCAGTCGGCCCTCCTCGGCAGGGCCGGGGGGGTGTAGTATGTGAGGCTGGGGGAGAGGAGAAACATTATTATAGACTATTGTTGTTGCCACATTAGAAATACACATTTTCCAAGAGCCACCCTTTTGGGGCAGTAATGCACCTGATTTGTCTGCAGTAGACTGGTGAAACATGTTTGGCTTGATTCATTTCTGACAGTCAGTCAGTTTGATGACATAATTTAACGCCTGCACGCACGCACACACACGCACACTTCAAAAAAACAAAACAACTATGGCTGCAAGACATTCTGTGTAATGAAGGGAAAAAATAGTTACATTTGAATCTGACTAGAATCTGGACTAACGCTCATACTTTTCTCAAACTGCAACAGCATATGCATTTGTGTGTACGTGGGGGAGGTTATTGCTGTCGTCAGGCTGCCTGACCGACGCCTGACAATTAGGAGGAAGCTCACCGTTTGTGCCCACAACACAGATCGCCACCTTTTAAGAAATTACTTCCTTGGTGAAAAAGAGAGAGACGGAGAGATCACAAGATAAACAGAGGCAGTGCATTCAAGAGAGTGGCAACACACAGACGACACACACAAAGTCCAACCATTATGAACGATGCTTTGATCTGTGTGTGTGTGAGTTTGTGTGTGCGTCTACTTTGATCAGCGTGTGTGCGTGTGTGTCTACCCTAGGCTGCTTCTGATGTGAGTGTGCGTGTCACTAATGTATCTGTCCTGTCCTACATGCATGTGCGCATCTCTACTGTACCAGTACGTTCATGCATGAAGACGTGTCTCCGACGTGTGCAAATGCATCAACCTCTGAACTTGTTTATACATACACAGGGCTAAAAACCTCCCTAAGTACAACCGTGAGCCCTTGTATAAGTCACAACGTGCTGTGCAGACTGAAATCTACGGAAATGCCGAATATACACTCACATCTATGCTCAATTTATGCTCAAATTCACTTTTGTAACCTCCTGACACTCCTATCCCACAGAATATAAACCTAGTAGTAGTAGTAAAGAATCTTGGAGAAGTCACAAGCTGAGAAAAGACTATGTATTTGATTGGAATTGCAAATTGCCAGTAAAACTCCAAAGCGGTAATACTTTGCTAGAGGCTAAGGAAGAGCCCACCCAACGCTAGCTTCATGTAATGGCCCAGACAGTCAGCATGCACCAGAGACAATATATCCTCATATTCACACTAATTAAATCTTAATCATGAGCATCTCATTTCTCTGCAAGAAAATTGTGGAGAAGCTTGCCGAAAAAGAAATTAGGCAGAAAAGGCTGCATCTGCATGTATTACATAATTTAACTAGTGGGAATAATAAAAGACATCTAATCTAGTATAATGTATGTGGCAATCGCGATGTTCAGCAAACCGTATGGTAATATGATGCTTTGCGAATGCAGCCCTAATCAGCACCGTGCAAGCCAGTTGGACTGGAGTCATTCAGGTGAATAAAGGCCAATAGGTTTTGGTGTTTTAGCACAGCCCTCACTTCCCAACTCTGTATAACGCTGAGCAATTAAACGCAGCTAGACGGAGCTGGTGGACCTTTCCACCTGGGACACGGAGGTCTATAGAAGTAAACGCACACAGGCGCATAAACCACTCAGAAATACAGACACACAGTACACAGAGAAGGCATACAATTAGGAACACTTCTATTCTTGAGAGAGAATGGTCCAAGGAGAACAAAATGTAAGTGTTTCTGAACAGGGTTTCTGCTGCTGCATGTGACGGGAACTTGAAAGGCACTTGACCAACTCACAATCACACACACATCCCACTTGGAAAATGTGTATTACCCAACCACACCGCAATTAAAGGATCAATGTAATAAACAAACACATGTTGATTTTTTTTATCAACAAACTATAGAGAGAACACTTCTTTGACACAAATCAGGAGCAAATTGAAGTGAACAATTATCCATGTTATACTGCAGCTGCTTCTAACCAAGCCTGCTAAATTAAAAAGTGAAATTTGATCTCTCATCTGCAAGGATCTGTTTATAATCATGTGTTATTTTAATTGATTTGGTAGCACTTTAATTGTTTCAAACTTTCAGATCAACCCTTTGTTTTCCCTCCTTGCAAAGGTCTGCAGATAGATTCTGTCCAGAAAAGTCAAAATAACGCTGCGCATTCTCACTGCAGCTCAATGTCATGTCTAATTTATACCATAGCTCTGTACGGAGAAAAAGTATTCACTGGTGCATACTGGCACCCACTGGTGGACAGCGGTACTGCATCCTGTGTCTAGATAAAGCGTTTTTGTCTTCCTGGCTTGTCTGTTTCTTCATGTCCATTTTATTCATTTGTCTGTCTGCATTTTCATTTGGAAGCGAGACCGGCGAGAGCGCGTGTCAGTAATTGAGGGCGCGCCTGCCCTAGATTCTGCCGTTGTATTTCAGCCGCCCGTGAGTGAGTCAGTCCATGTTGGTGCTCGATGTTCCTGTAGGCTTGACTGTCACTCAGTCTTCCTGTGGGCTTAGACTGCCTGTCTTTCAGCAGAGGCACACACACTTCACGTCTGCTCATGTGTCACGGTGTCTTCTGATTTCACCAGTGCCTTCCGCAAACTTTTCAAAGCCTACAGTACCTTGGAGAGAGGGAGGGCGCGCGCGTGTATGTGTGTGTGCGCACGCACGTGTGCGAGAGTGACTGCAGGGCCGTGGAGGAGAGGGTGTCAGAGCGGGTAGGAGCACATCTCTCTACCAATCATCCCTCCTTCCCTCGCTCATAAATAACGGATGAACGGAGGAGGGCGGGACGGAGGGATTAGCGACGGCTGGCCAACGGAACGCGACGCGGCTCGGGGGAGCGTCGAGAAGATGCAGGGCGTCGAGAAAGAGCCGGGAAGAAAGAGGAAGATGGATGAGGAGCGTGTGAAGGGAGGTCGAGAGATTAAGAAAGGGACACGGGTAAATAAGTCAAAATAACAGGTGCCAACAAAACATCGGCACATAAATAGCATTGTGTCCAATTACTGTACAACCTATTGGATCTTGCTCAAGGATGCTTTGAGCTAAAGTCAGACATGTCCGGCGTCGAACCCACGACCTTGCAGCTGTTAAATAGCCCAACCCAACAAACCAATGCTGCCCCCAGAGGACAGAATGGAGAAAGAGAGAAAAGAATAGAGGAAGAGAGTCATCAAGGTAATGCTCGTTTTATGGGGCGATTCACCTTTTATACATTAGGTACATACATGTGTGTGTGTGTGCGTGTGGTCTGTGTGTGTGTGCGCACACAAAGGCCTTGGAAAGCAGGAACTGCTTCACTGCCAAATATTCAGCACGTTCTGCTTCCCTGACAAACACCACACACACACACACACACACACACACATAATGCAAGGCAAAGTGCTGATCCCCCAAAACCTCCCTGCACACCACAATGTCATTAGAATTCATTAGAATTCATCTATCCCTCTTCACTGAACCGCAGAGGCTTCTTAGAATACCAACAATAGGTTTCTAAGGCAACTGATTTCCCAGTGTGTTATCACTTTTCATAATCATTCTTAAAAATGGTGTTAATGAAGAAAGGCAAACTTAGTTATTTAGTTAGTAATGAAGGACTTGTGGAGGGAGCTCAGCAAATAAATAAGAAATAAAAACAAGAGGGAAAAAAGTTTCAAACCAATGTATTTGTAATTCAGGTTTTAACCACATGGGTTATTCATTAGATAACATAGAAACCAATGTGTGCACTATGCAGACACAACAGGGTGCAAGGTCATTGGTGGATACTAGCGGATATCTGCCGATGTCTTTTATGGCCGATAACCTTAGATGCTGAATCTCATTGTTTGCAAATGGCCGTTGCATCAAAAGGCAGGACTGTAAGAGTGTGTGTGTGTGTGTGATTGGGAGAATAATGTTGGGGGTGGGAGGGTGGACTGGAAACCTTTGGATGTTTGCATTCATTCATTAGGTTTGCATGTTTTTTTTTTATCAAAAGAAGCAGTAGAACTTTTATGAATTAATATTACCAAATAAATATTTAAAAACATTCATGCCCTCCCTTTGTCTCGTCATGTGGTCAAATTTTACACCAGGTGAAAGCTATACATCTTGGGAACAATACTGTATATACTGAAAAACAAGTGAGTGCAAGACAGTGGGTAAAATCAGTATTTCTAGAAATGTAAGGTAAATATGTTTTTAATAAACTTAAAATATAATTTGTCAGCCAAAAAAAAAAAAAGTAGCTTAAACTCACTGAAGTGAGGTGTTGAAAGTGAGCTTGCAATCCCTTTCCCCACTGTGCTTTTATGTTTTTATTATATATTTGTACAATGCCTGATGGGTATTATGGGTGGATTGTGTCAGTTCACAGTATGTTGAAACAAGTAGGGCCATATCCCATTTGTCTTGCATCTGATTGCAGAAAGGACAGCTTGAGTGATTTCATGATTGCCTAAAGTGACTGTACAAGCTGAAGTGCACTTGAAGTAATAGCAAATTGTGAAATGTCATCTCAGCCGGGCGCTGCTGCCACATTCGGCAGTCTGAACACAGCTCCTTGGCCTCACAGCTGGGAGGCAGTGAGGCCAAGGAGGCCGCTGTGTGTGCCGCCAAGGGCACAGAGACAAGACCAGTTCAAGTGTACATAGGGGAATGAGGAACTGATAAAATAAGAGCAACACACCCAACGAGGAGCAATGCAAAATGGCCATTGGAGCCAGATTCAATTCACTTCAACAGAATGGAATAAAACAATCACGTAAGCTACAAGGGGACGTGTAAACAAATGAAGCCAGACTCAATAGAACGTAGAAACACTAAAAGGAAAACTAAAATAAATAGCCAAAGAACAAAGGAACATAAAGGAAAGGGGAAATTGTTTCTTGGGTCTAACTTGTCCAACCCTGTACATGCTGACAGCAGGTTAAGAATTACTGGGACTTTGCCATGCTAGCAGACATATACAGACCATTAGCGTCAATGTCCTGCAAAAAGGTCTATTCCTCAAGAAACACAGGAAAGGCGTTTTGAAACAACAGAACCTTAAAATCCAATAGAGTACTTTCCTTTTATTGTTCAGCATGGGAGCGAATGAATCACATCTACTGTAGTAGCAGCAGATTATGTTTTTGCAGGACACCAGAACTTCATCGACGAACAAAGGAAGGATGAAGGCAGATGAGGAAGGAATCGTCCCCGTGTCTTTTTCAACATGCATGCATACACGGGGGATTGTAAAAGCAGCGAGGAACATATGTACAGGGTGCCAGGCAAAGTGAAAAGTGCCACCATACCACGCCGAGTCACTGAAGTAGTACACTAGCTTTTCCACTCCTTGCCACGGGCATGGCAGGGGGAGAGAGAGAGGAGAGTGATGGTTAGAAAATATGTACATCAAAAACATCCAAACACACGTGCTGTATGTGTGTGTCTCTCGTGCGTACGCACGTACACACACACACACACACACACACACACACACAAAAACTGTTTTGCAAACGGACGTACAGAGATTTCTTAAACGTCTGCTGTTCACAACAAAGAGGCCTCTCAGACAGGGAATTGAAGGAGGGTTTAAGTTTTTGTCTGCACTGCGAGAGCTATGACTTCATCTACTGTAGGAGAGATGAGACGAAAAGCGAGCATCTCTACTCTGAAGGACACAGCCAAGAGCCTGTGTGTGTGTGTGTGAATGTCTTACTGCGTCAGAATGTGCGAGTGTGTGTTAGTCTGCGTGTTGACTTAACATTTTACAAATTAAGAATGAGCAACAGCAAGTCACCATTAGATGAATTATACAATTGAGCAAATGAGCTAAATGAATTGGCAAAATGAACACATTTGATTTAATAATAGGGTTTATGCAGGACCAACTAAACTACAGTACCCATTTATCCTACTGTGTATTCCAAATGACAAACATCCACAGTACAAAAAAAAAAAAAGTACATTTACCAAATTTAAAATTATATGGAAAATCTACATAGGGCTTGTCTACTTATTCTGTCTCCTTGGTCAAGGTCACACATGTTTGTCCAAAGAAAGGAAAGTCCCAGTTAGCAATACTTGTTGGCTCTTTAGCCAAGTACAAACCCTTGAAATTCAAGTGTCTTCCAGCTAGAAGCTTTTGACTGAAAATGTCTCAGGAGTCAGGACATCTCTATTGAATTAGGATAATGATAATTGTTGCCACTGATACGACTACATTCTGTCCCCAGAACAACTCATGTGTGTGCCTATTCACTCTGTAGCTCATAGGCTCTATACTGTGCATACTTTGCTATTTAAGAGGAATTTCCGCATTGTAGCGTTATATGTATTAAAATAATGAAAACAACCTAACGAAGCACAATCACACTATGATGTGTCAACTTCTCTCCATGGCATAGAGCAACGGGTGGGGAATACTGGTCCTGGAGGGCCACTGTAATGACTGAGAAGCCATTCATGTGAATCAGGTGTGTTGGAGCAGGGAGACATCTACAACATGCTGGACAGTGGACCAGGGCTCCCCGCCCCTGGCAGAGAGGGAGTGGATGGGTGGGTCGGTGTGTGTGTGTGTGTGTGTGTGTGTGTGGGGGGGGGGGGGTGACGGGGGTCTACAGTGACTCACTTTGTGTGCCACGGTGGGGGATGCAAGGCCGCTGCCTCCCCCTGTACGGCCTGGAGCGCTGGTACTGCCAGGAAGGAGAGAGGAAAGGAACCAGAGGAAGCCCCTGGAGGGAGAGGGAGAGAGATAGGACGAGAGACACAGACAGACAGACAGACAGACAGAGGTAATTCATTGAACCAAGAAAATGCAAGAAAATCAGGAGAAAGGGGAAAACTGGTAAATACAAAAAGCACAGTGGCAGTGGGGTGTAGTGGGCCACACATGACCACCAGTGAAATGAGGGACACACACACACACAAAGAGCCAGACAGGATGAAAGGAACAGGTCCATGAAAGGGATCAAAGACTTGATAAAACACGAGAGAACTGGCTGGTGCCGAACAAGGGCGGCACATGTGGACAGAAATTAGTGCGACATATTTATCCCATGAAAATTAATAGGATTCATTCATACTAAATGTAACCATAAAAAGATTATGTGTGAGAAACACAGAGCGAGAGCGAGCAAGCGAGAGAGAGAGAGAGAGAAAGAGCGCGAGAGAGAGAGAGAGAGAAAGAGCGAGAGAGAGAGAGCGAGCGCTTTGATTATGTGTCCACGTGCACGGGCCGCTGCTCTGCCAGCGACGTCGCTCGCATACGAGCCTGTGTGCTCGTCATCCGTTTGAAGTCACCCGCTGTATCCACCAGGACACAAAGTAGTCCAAGACTCTCCCACTAGTCTTTATTACTGAGACGACAGTTTCCTCAAAATGTACCACCATCAAAAACGTTGCAGGTGCATTTCTGTATATATGATACACACAGTATATCTATAATATATAAACATATATACTATAAGATACAGCAGTATCACTATTAATCTTATATATAGTATATAATATACAGTTCACTTACTGCATCTATAAGACAGATATCTACGTATACTGTATGCTGACTGTAGTCAGCTATTGCAAGCTAAATGTAACCTAATACACTTCGTGTCAAACAACAAATACATCCTGGTATTTCGCTAGCTTATCGGATTCTGTGTGTGTTGAGAAAAAAAAAAGAATCTGGTACTTTCTAGGCAGCCCTGACTCCGGAAATAGAAACGTAAACAAAGTGGCGAACACCGCTCACAACAATGAAGCCGCAGCACTGCGCAATGCAAACGCTCCGATGTGTGGGCCGACGCTGCGGAGGGATATTGTTTTGATTTGAGCTTCTGGAGAATAACTAACCCTGCACTTAACGGTGTATGTGACAGGTGATGCGCGTGACGTATAATAGGGGCCTGTGAAGGTACGATAGACAGACAGACAGGAGTTTACAACTTGGCTGCTGCTTCAGCAGCAGATCACCGCGCTCACACAGCAGGTCAGGAAAAATGAGCTGCTATCCACAACGTAACCTTTGAAAAAGACAGCCGCTGAATTAAAATGTCAAACCTATCACATACTGGCGAGAGAGAGAGAGAGAGAGAGAGAGAGAGAGAGAGAGAGAGAGAGAGAGAGAGAGAGAGAGAGAGAGAGAGAGAGAGAACAGAAGGAATATCCGCAGGGCCAGTCAGAGACTGGCAGGGAGAGAGTCGGTACACCCAAATGAGAAAACCACTGTTATGAGATTTAAAGAAGCAGATGCGAGAAGAGGAAGCGTCGGAAAGAGGGGGAAAGGAGACACGGATTGCGTAAGGGAACAATGGGAGACCACATGGATGAAGAGATGGCAGGCTTAAGGCCCACTGATGCTTCTGCATCAAAGCTACGCCGTGGCATACGCATAGGGCGTAAACTGACGTGCACCTCTCTAAAGAATACCTTGTCTTGTGGATGCAAGCCCATATGCCAGAGAGTAGTGCTTCGGAATGAGGAATTCCAAACGTTTTTATACGTCTTGCTTGACCATAAATAACCAAGATTACAACTTTACACTAGGGCTGTCGCGATAACCGCAGATGTTGCAATGTTGCTATCCCAACCGCCGGGGATGGCAAGCCACCGCCATTACCGCAATGTTGACATTTTTGTTTTTTTCATGAGGCTAGCCCATCGAATATGAGGTTTCATCTAGGGCATGTGTGCTATTGAAGCGCACATTACCCCCAGCCCCGTTGTGGCCGGTTGTAGCCTTTGGGATGTATGTATTTACGATACTCACGCTTTACTGCACTTTACTAAAGTTGTGTCATAATTCATTCTGTCTGGGCAGCATATGCATAATGCAGCGCTCCATGGATGTATTGGCAGCGCACGCACACATCTCTAGTAATTATTTTGGGCTATGTCTATTTCATGTGGGAAAGAAAACAGAATAGTTAGTTTTGGGTTGTTCAACTGAAAACAGCCCAACAACTTGTGCAATCACTTTTTTGTGTCTACAACTATGCTAAGCCAATGTATGTATCTTGGCACATCATAGGCTTTTGATTTTGCTCTATTTAATATGTTAATTAATTAATCATATTTTCCAGCTGATATTTTCATCAAACATATGCCAAATGTAATCGCATAACTACAGTCAGAACACCGGTGCACTAAACTGGTAGTCGATTGCACATTGTCGTTGCACATTGTCTTAATACGGACTGAGTGAAACTCACTTTGCCTAGAAATTGTGGTTATGCCACAGAAACACACTATTTCGGAAGCTCTCTGCATCGCACTTGGCGCACACACATCTATGAGATTTCCTTGTTATCGGGCAGCAAAAAGCAGTCTTTTAAATATACAATTAGTCAATCTGCAGATTGTTTCCTATGATAAAGGTTGGTGTAACTAGGAGATTCACTGGAGATAAATCTTTATATATGCTTATTTCAAAACGTTAACACTTCATTTGTTCACCAAATCTGGTGCATGAATCAAAACAAGGCACTTGCGCATGAATCGCAACGCGCACAGGCCAAACAGACCAGCGCAGAAGTACTGTATAATATGATCAAGCTATGCCGTAAGCTCGACGGAAGCTCGACGCAGGAGCACAAATGGGCCTTTAATGAATCAGCGTGTGACCTATCGTTGCACTTGCTGCCGAGTTGACCATCCGCCTCATCCAAATAAACAAGTCGGGTGCCTCCTAAAGTCAATCGACTTTGCCCCGGGGGACACATGGCCCAGGGCTGCCCAGGTGTGGACGGCCAATCGTTCCCCTCGGCCTTATCTCTCCTCGCCTCCTGCGACCAAAACCGAAGCCTACAGCATCCCTCTTCCCCACCAACACCTCACAGTGGGCCGACACACACAGACACACAGGCTGTATACATGTGCACGTACTAGGACACGCTTAGTGCACGTGCAGACACACAAACAGACTGCCCTGCTGCCACGCGGGCCCATGCATCAGTGCACACATGCAATATCTAGTATGACTTCGGAGCAGGCAGCGTAGTAAACCAAGCTGTAAATCCAAATGGGAACGGAGTTTTTCTGTTTGAACTGCTGCAAATTAACAGCCGCACGCTCACAGCCATGCACACGCGCACGCTAGTTGAGGAAGGGCTAAATAAATCCAATCACCACACCATGCGAAAGCAGCCCAAACTTTCTGTTTGGCTTTGCGAATGTTGTTGCCAATTCAGCGCACACACACACACACCTTGCTGCCAAGTGCTAAGTGCAAATATTTTAAACTATTCCCACACTGCGTGTGATCTGTGCGTTCCACCGTGCCATAAGAGCCACACAATGTATTGACTGAACATCTATTCGGTGAAGAAACCTTTGGGAATTGCGGTGCTATAGAAAACGTCAAGCTTTTTTAATTAGATGGTTTATACTGGATACCTCAGCTTGCGTCTGATTGAGCACGTGCGTAGAACTCACAGTGGATTCTCTCCATGGCGTCTGTGAGGCCTTATGGCTTAAGGACACGCTCTCTCTCTCCTCTGCACTAGTCTGTGTGTGTCTCTCTGCCCTTCTTTCCATCTCCGTCTCCTGGCAACAACACCTGGTGGGTGCCACGGGAGCAATCTGATTGAGAGACAGATACACACAAAAACAGGCATGTGATTTACGATCAGTGCGTGACACTTTCTGCAAGCGTGTTGTGGCTTTATTTCTCTTCATTAAATCTCATTCACACGTATTGCTTTAGTAGAGGCGGTCCATCTGTATAAACCTCTGCTTATGTCTAATTAGTCTGAGTGTCCTCTCACAATGTGCCACTAAAGTAAGGATGAGGAGTGGGATACAATCCTGACTTGGACATCAAACAGTGGGAATTGTATTTACCCCATTGTTTGGTTTTTATTTAACCCATATTTCTCATTCGTTGCTCCTATTACAGTTATTTTTCAGTCAATATTAATTTACTTACTGTATTATTAATAAAGATCAGGAGACAATAGACAGTCGTTTGAATTTAACCAATTTATTTTGATTTTATTCCTCACTTTATCAAGGCACACAGGAAATAGTGTAAAACACACAAATAAATGGTCGTTAGTGACGACGTGTTTGCATACACCAACGTGTGGAAGTGAAAGGTGATACATTAGGTCTGTTGTATTACCTCTCTTGGACAGGACAGTTTTGCTGCATAGTTCATACACAACAATGTTCGGACATCAAAATTGATGTCAGATGCAACCACATTTTGCGTATTCATTATTATGTGCTTTCCTGACCATTTGCATTTTAATGAAACTATGGAACAATATTGTAAATGCTACTGATGAAGTGTATGGTATCGCGGTACATATCGCTATAGTTTCATCGCCTGGGGCTAGCTATAACTGTGATTAAAAGCTTAGAAGCTAAATATTCATCCTAGTAAAATGTGAAAATTATGTTTGGTGTAAGAAATAAAGAAAAAAAAGGGCTTTTTCAAATTAAGGCTATAAGGAGAGAAAGAAACCCACCAGCTGTTGTGTCAGCTGGCTGATGGTTCGGTCTCTGCTCCGCACCTCCACTCTGAGCTGCTGCACCTCTAGCAAGAGGTCTTCCACCTGAACACACTCTTATCATTAGCCACCTTCACTGTGAACTCCATACAAGTGCAAGAACAGGGACACAGAAACAGTGCGAGAGAAATACAAGAGATAGACAATGGATCGATATCACGCACACACGTGCACACACCTGTTTGTGGAGGCGGTATTCCTCTGAGCTGGAGGTGTCAGGACTATCAGGACTCAGTGTGTCTGCGGTCAGTGTGTCATCAAGTTCCTCATCATAATCCTCCCCCTGCTGAAGATACACACACAACTTCTCAGTTTCTTACAAGGCTATCAAAATAATAGAGTACAATAGAATACTTATTTCAAATTCATTCAGCAACATGTGGAATTGTAAGAGCATCTTCACGTCACTCCTAGACTACTTATAGGTGGGAGAGGAGAGGAGATTACTCTTTTCATGGTACAAGTGCAGTGATACCAACTCAAATCTGATAGACAGAAGGCTGTGTGTCACTTAGAAAGAGAGGGCCAGGTTGAGGACGTAAGACTTGTTGTGTGACAGGGCTACACAATACCCTTGTGACGTGCACGGGGCTGCCGTAATGGAGACAGGAAAGGGGTGAGGGGTAAATACGTCAAGAGGTAAAGTGAGGAGACCGGGAGAGGCTTGTTAGAATAGGCATGAACTTGTACGATTAGCAACACTGTTAACCTGACATGCCAGATGGATTGTTGTCACAACTCCATCTGGGGAGCCGTACATTGAAACTGTTTATAAAGCGGAGGTACTTTCCAAAAAATACTTTTCAGTTGATCAGATGAACCATCTGGTCATTTTCGCTGTCGGCACACCTAAACCACTCCCGTATAGCTATCAACACGATGATTGGAAAGTTCAGTTGCTACTCAGACAGATTCAAAATGATTCCCAGGCTTTCCAGACTGATTCTCACAGCGAAATTAAACTTAAACTGGTGAGATCAGGATGGTCTCGCGAGGCTAACACACTGTAGTACACACACACACAGTACTACAATACATACTTAACACAATGAAAAGGACACACTCTCTTTCAGAGCATTAGCCACAACCTTAGTATAAGCAAAAAGCCATTCTGCCTCAACTGAAGTTAGCATGTTTGAAACTCTTCTACAATGCATTATAAATGGTTTGGTTTGGTGCCAGGGCCATAAAACATTTACTAAACAGGGAACATGGTGTTGGCTGCCAGTATACGCTTCCAGTAAGTGGCTTAGCCTCATATTTCACTCCATGTGTCAATCCATGACGTTAACTGTTAAATCATTCAAATATCAATTTCAAAGTTATCGTCTTTAATTAGTAAGTCAACGATAAATCAGCATGGAAGCCAGCTGACTGGTTCAAATCACGCCACAAGTGCGTGCTTTTACTGGTTAGGACCTTTGACAAGACAGGAGGACACGGGAAATGAACATAATGTTGGCTTCCTCATGACTTTCCCCTGTCCCTCTCTCTCACCTGTCGCAGTAGCCTCTCCAGGTGCTCCAGCTGTGCTTTGACAGCAGAGCAGTCTTCAGCCAACTCCTCCACGTCCACGCCCAGACCCAGCTCCAGCTCCACACCAGTACCGGGGGACAGTCCTGGAGAGCTAGAACAAGCAGTTTAAGAAGCAATTAAAACAGAATACACAAACAATCACCCGGCACTGGAAAGCAGCCAGTTAACTGTCAACAATTAGTCTAATCCCTTTTCTTAAAGGGTTTCTCCTTCTTAAATACGGGGCGGGAGAAGTTAATTACTAGTAATTAACTAGTAATTGACTGCTAAACAAAAGCGTTGGCTCCGTGGCCAAACTGTAATTGTAATATACAGTAAGTAGCATGATGACTGAATGAACCACTTAGATATAGCAGAGGGGGATCCGTTACCTATCAGGAGCCAATCCGAGCCAGAGGTTTTTATCTCGTAACACGTCTTAAGATTCCCAGTATTCCCAGTAAACTGGTAACACTGAAACAAACTAGGGCGGAGAGGGGAGGGTGATACACCTCGTACAAAACCCTGCTGTAGACCAGTTATTAGTAAGCAGCCTCGATTGCCAATTGAAAGAAAACAACTAGGTATTCATGTTGTGTTGGCAAATATCTTAGCCAATACCCATTTAGCCTGCCTAGAATATAAATACAAACCATACGAAAGACATATGAGAAAACGTACTAGTGGACCAGAGGATAGCCTGGAAGTGGGCGTGGACTTCAACCCACTATGCTACCTGACAACATGTGTGCGTGCGCACACACAGACACACACACACACACCAACTCTGACTGACCCGTTGTCAATGTGAACATCCTGTGTCGCCCAGCAGAGCTGCCGTCTCCTCCACTCAGGCATGTGGGCCAGGCCGTCCCCATCTACAGCATGAGAACCACAGCAGGGCTCGGTCACCAACCACCATGACACATTGCTGGATTGCTCTACGGCGGTGCCGTTGCCTAGCTACTACAGAATAACAGAACTGCAGTAAGACACGCAGACACACACACACACACACACACCGCTATAGAATGAGGTGTCCTCAGGCAAGTCCTCATCCAGCATGAGGTCATCGTCATCCAGGTCACATGACTCCAAATTGTTCAAGATGTCCTGAGAGAGATACAGACAGACAGACAGAGAGAGACAGACAGTTTTTAACTAGTGTATTCTCCACTAGAGTCACAGTTCTTACACAATGGTGCGTTGCCAAGATGTCTTGTGTTGCATCAACGCACAGATATGAGGAGAGAGAGAGAGAGAGAGAGAGAGAGAGAGAGAGAGAGAGAGAGAGATAAAAGGGAATGGAGGAACTAGGAGTGGTTAGCAGCAGTAGTGACACAGAAAGTGCAGGTGAAATGTTACAGTGGAAAGACACAGGGAAACGGAGAGGGGAACGTGTGAGGCAGATTATGAAAATCCATACGGTTGTTCTGATTCGTCAGGCGCACAAGAAAAAAAAAAAAACAACATATCCCCGTCAATGTGAAGCGTTGCGCTTTTGTGCCCATTGATCAATGCGGTTTCACTTCTCATTTTTACAACGAGGCGCGCAGAGATAGAGGAGAGGTGCAAAAATCAATGAAGATGCATTTTCAAACTGTGAAAGTCGAGGGGGACTGGTCCTGCCAAACACCGGCCATGACACAAAACAAATCGTCCCTACTGTCAATGCGCTAACTACAGCTGCATCGGGATTTTGCTCAAACTGGGACATGAAATGGAAGCTCTCGGTGGCTAATTGCACCCTGCTTTCTCTCCCTCCACACTGTGTTTGGGGCTTATGCGCTCGATGCGCTCGATGTGCACGTGTGCGCAGGCACACACACACACCGCGTACAGCCCTACATGAAAACACCTTTCTTGCCTGAAGCTTAGTCACACCAGAGTGACCCAGGAGGAGGAAACCAAACTTTCTCTCTTAAAAATACAGCAGGAATCAAACAAACACACACAAAGAAACTTTCCCTGCTGTAAGCCATTGGTCCATATGAAGCTCATCTCCACCTAAACACTCTGTATATCTGCGCACCTCCTTCTGCTAATCTCGCTTCCTAATTTCAATCAATCGTAATATTTTCTGTTGTCAGACATAACCTCTGTTAATAACAACGCCATATCCTACGTGCACAGACTGTCTCCCTTTGACAATCATGGTATTTTCTATTAGAGTCGCTGGGAAGAGATTTTTTACAGTAGGTCTTGCTTGAGCATAATTAACCAACAAGACAGAGATTTCTCTATGGCATTTCCTCATTCTGGCAGTGAAAAGCAGCCTTTTATTAATACTATTTTGCGTCGGCACAATTGTTACCTATGATAGGCTAAATGTTGGTGTAACTAAGAGATTCGATGGAAATAAATATTTGTATATACTTATTTCAAAACGGTTACACTCTATCGTGTTCAATATCGAGCCAGGGGCGGATTTCTCTGTGATTTCTCTCTTTTGTTGTCAGGCAGCGGAACGCAGCCTTTTATAAATACAATTTTGTGCCTGCAGATTGTTTCCTATGATACATGTTGGTGTACCTAAGAGATTCGCTGGAAATAAATATTTGTATATGCTTATTTCAAAGTTTTTACAATCTGTTAGTGTTCTATCGGGAGCCAAGACGTGGGATTCCCTGTGGCATTTCCTTGTTGTTAATGAAAATCTGTCTTTTATAATATTATTTTGTGTCGGCACAGATTATTTTCTATGATATATGTTGGTGTAACTAAGAGATTCACTCAAAATAAATGGTATATGCTTATCTCAAAACTACACTCAATTTGTGTTCTAATTCAGGCGCATTTAAGACATGGTACTTCCGCATTTTGACGCTTCACATCAATCGCATGCACAGTCAGCGCGCACAGGTCCGTGCGGCCGACGCAGAAGCATAACATGTTGAACCTACGCCGTGACGCCGTAGTCCTTTACTGACAAATAGCCTGAATGACACAGCTGATATTTCCCCCCCACGCGCATGCACACACACACACACACACACACACACACACACACACACACATACCTTAAACTTTAGGAAGTTCCCGAGGCTCAACATAACTTAGCAGGTGACAGTGTGTAAACAACATGTCACACTTTTATCCCTAAACACTTTGGTTTAATATCTGGGCAAGTCAGTGCTCAGTAGGCTGCACACACACACATGCGCACACACACACACACAAGCACATACACACACCAACATGCACTCTCAGTGAGGATCAACACTGACCCCTGGTGGCAGCTTTAAAAACATAAGGTATAAAAATGAAAGGCTCAACAAAATGTAGACCGGCACAAAATAAATAAAGTATCAGCAATGTGCTGCAGTGTGTGCGTGCATGCTGGCAGACCATTTGTTCAGGTGCCTATGCTCGCTGGTGGTACCAGCCAACTGCCTGGCAATACAAGCTGAATGAATATTACATGGGTCCTTAACTAGCCTTCATCTGTCCAGTAATCACACTCCAAAGATCAGCTGCCATTTCGTAGTTGAGAGGCAAGGTTGTTACTATTTAACATTAAATATTATAGAGCATTTCCTGCCTGAAGGTTGGCCTACAGAGGTGCTGTGAAATAAATAACCTTGACAGGAAAGGTGTCTATTAGAGTTTGCAGGTTTCACTACACAGTATTTCACTTATCAACTTATTAAAGTGTTTTGTTATTGAAAAATGCTGTTGTAGTGAAACCTGGAAAACTTCATAGACACACTGAAATTGTGAGGATTAAATTACTATTCAATTACCTTGGAAACCTGAATGCACTCATCTCTGCATGGGCTGATTGAGACATGTGATCTCACAATTGACTGTTTTAATGAGAATATACTGTACTATACACAAGCATAAACTTGATGTTTGTAATGTCACAAATTATCCAGTAGATGGCACCAATCAAACTGACTATTATTACAAACCATTTTCTTTATTTACGATGTGCTGTGCTTTATCACAAAATCATCGCCAATGTGTGGGGTGGATCTTCTCAGGAAGCACCTTATGGCATATAAGGGAGAGGTGTTTTTGTCAGTTCAAATATCAATCATTCTCCAGAATGACTATACCATTAAACGGTGCTCAAAGCTGTTAGCCTCTGAAAAAAAAAATCTGTTTCTTAGGATTTATACTGCCCTCTAGTGGCATTTATGTAACACTAAATTATACATTATACTAGGTATACTGTATGGGCAGGGATCCCTCTCCATTCTATATGACTCTCCAGCTCTAATGTTTAAAGCATACTTAAGGCGTACTAGGTGCTTTTATGGTCTAAAAATTACTTATTTTCAGCAATAGTAAAAGACTGGACTGGGGATGACGAAAGTTATTCTATAAGATGGTGCTACAGAGAGAACCATGACTCAGCAAGTTCACAAAAAGCACACCAACAGCTTACTATTGATTTGAGAAGCCAGCCAGCGAGATAGGAGAGGCATGAGGGCAGAATGTACATATTACAAAGATTGTGGTGTTCTCCGTAACAGCTTACAATGAGGGAGGTAGCTTAAATACAGCCATATCATCCATAATAAATATACACGCGAGTCTAGAGTGACCACACGTAACAGGCAAAGAAATAAGAGAAGTCGGAAACAAGATGGACAAAAGGAACACATTCTATTATTCAGACATATAGTGTAGAGAAAGATAATTAATCCACACATGCCTGTAACTTTCATCTAGAAGTCACATCCTTTAAATAGCTGGTAAATGCCATCTTGCGGCCCAGTCAATGACATGTTATTAAAAACAAGTTCTCCATGCGAGGGTCCAAACATGGGTCATCTTAGTTCATGAGCATTCATGAATAAAAAGGGGGATGGAAATGGAATGGAGGGGGGGCAGAATATGAGCCCACCTAGGTCAGACCAGGCAAGTCACCATTCCACTGGAATATTAAATCATTCTAATTGGTCTTTTTTCTTATATGATGACGAGTGATTCTTATTGACTGCTAAAGTTTCAGGCCAACATTATAAAACATAGACTCTTTGACCACTAGAGGTCAGTGAAGAGGGAATACATGCAGTCTGATTATGCTTATGGAGGCTGCCTATTACATGCCATACACTTGACCCCAGTAGGTCACATAACTACTATACTGTACTATAGAAAATGCTTATGGAACTGTTTATTTTATTTATCTAGTAAAGCTATCTGTTAACATACATTACTAAGGAGACAAGCGTTCTGTTAAAATACCCAGACATTACTAAGGACAAGCACATAATATAATGTCATGCAAATTACACATTTGACTAATCTAGGCTTCTACTACTAGGATATTCAGACTGGCAAATCTTGAAAAGCTACTCTGATGTTTTCCATGAACAAACACACGCACACGCACACACACACGCGCGCACGGCTTACAATGCTGTTGAGGTCCGAGTCGTAGCTTCCGATAGGGTGAGTGGTGGTGTTGTTGACTGTGGCGCTGTTGGAGGTAACAGCACTCCCTAGTGGTTCAAGACCCTCCTCGTCCCACATGTAGGTCCCCCCAGAACCACAGCTATCTGACGGGGACAGGTCTAGAGACGAACCGCCCTGGAGGACACATAAGTACATACCATATTGGTAAAAATACAAGACAAGCTTATTTAATTGTTCAGGATGTTTGCCCAAATGATAGTGAAATCTATTTGAGGTGCAATGTCCACTGGGAACATATATATCGCCTTGTCCTCTATTCTCATTCTAATTGGCAGGACATGTTATAGTACTAAATGCCCCCAGCACTGCTTAGAGTTGAGTGTGCTTTGTATGTAGGAGCCAAAAAAATGATAAATTCATCTTTTTGGCTAAACGATCAAATAAAATAAAGCACTTTTAACCAATGTGTCCTTGTACATTCATCAATAGCCGCCGCTTAGAAGTACAAAGCCATGTACTTTCTTGGCTTTCTTTTGCTACAGTGACCTGCATAGCTCCTGCTTTGTGTAGTGGGTCATACCACAATACATCGTGTAGCACAATTAATCAACATGTTTTACAAGTGATTCATTTTGTCCTTTTCTTTAAGGTGTGGCTATACCTGGTAGTCTGGGCGGCTGGACCTCCTTAGGCGGGAGACCCTGTTTAGTGAGTATTCCTCTTGTTCTCCTGGGGGGTGGGAGAGAGAGATTTAGCTATCTTATAGTCCAAACTTGCCACAGTGTGCGTGTCTAAGAGATAAAAATGTATAGATATGGATCTGTGATTTCAGTGATATTTCTAGAATGTCAGTATCCTATGTTTTTATTTTACTACAACTGCATATGAACTCCAATGCGCGTGTGTGTGTGTGTATGTGTGTGTCTAACCGCTAAGTCTCATAGTGGCCCAGTCCATAGTGTCTATAAGGAAACTATGGAGTCCTGCTGCCTGGGCAGCACTGTTACTGAGCAGCTTGTCACCAACAGCCAAGGTGTGTGATTGGCCGAGCTCCAAGTCTGGTCTGTCGTCATCTGGGGAAAGCAACAGTATCCCCACCCCTCCATTTCCTAGTTTATTGAACAACACAAACATGTTGAAAAAGATTGGTGCTCCTTTAATATTAATAATAGAACTAATAAAAAAATGTAATAATTTTAGAATCAATCATAACATAATCTCTCCAAATTTAAGGTTAGTGGTCTATATTTCAGTCCCTTCCACACTATTAGTATTACTGTATTGCTTTGGGTAATGGTTTGATTTTGCTATTAAGACAACATTTACTATATTTGTATTTCTATCTTTTGTTGTCTGGATGGTCCAGCAACTTTTATTCTGAAGCGACTTATATGCACTGTATATTCCATCTAATGCATACCAACTATGGCCAAGAGATGACACTGTATAAACTCATGGCTACTGTACCACAGAAAAAGAATATGAACGAGACTTATAGGTTGAATAAACTATATTATTTTCATAACATACAGTCAGGAAAAATGGTACAACATCATGATAAGACTGGACAATGCCTTACCAAGGTTATCAAAGTCATCTATGTACTCCTGACTGGTATCATTCCTCTCCAGGGAGGAGGTTGAAGACAGGGACATGTCCTCCAGAGTCATTCCCAGCACTGACATCTCTCCACGGGATACGGGCTCACTGGACAGCCCATGCGTCTCTGGAGACTCAGGTGTACTTCCTGATGAGGCATGAGAAGACCCATGTAGAGATTAGTAGAACAGTTAGGACAGAACACATTGAAATAGGATAACCCCTGAGCAACACATGGAACTACATGAAAGAAGAAAACATTAAAACCACCATGACTATGAAAGACTAAGATAATGAAAAACACAATAAAATTACTTCTCTTAATAATAAATAATCCGGATTTCCATTAGAAAGTCAAAATTGAACATTCTGCAAAAAACATTCCCCGTTAATCCATGATTTCACCAACAACCCCTCCCCAAAAAAAGATACAAATCCCTCTTAACTTTTTATGTCTGCAAAAAAAACTATTCCACAAATTCTATGACAGAAATGTTGTAGAAAATTTCCCACCTGGGCTGTTGTCTGTTGTGGAGGGGGTCACTGAAGGGGTCTCCACAGAATCCCTCCTCCCCGTAACTCTCTGGCTGCCCTCCAGCTTACTTCCTGGTTCACAGGGAGGCGTGGCCCTCAGCGGGCGTGGCTGCTTAATGAGGGACGGCCGCTGTGTCTTGTTGCCGGGGGAGACGGCCTTAGCGGCGGTGCCCGTGCTCGGTGGGAGGAGCTTCTTTAGAGATGAGGTGGGGAGGAGCGAGGGGGTGGTGGCCCCCGCTCTGGCCAGGTGGGGCTTGGGGAGGGGCCGGGGGGACGGGCAAGGTTCCTTGGCCACGCGCTCGGCGGCTCTGTTGAGGGAGTAGGAGCGCGTGATGTTGGGCGAATGGGGCAGGGAGGAGGTGGGGGAAGGGGGAGGCAGGCCAGGCACCTGGGTGAGGCTGCGGGAGCGAAGCCTGTCGGGCACGGCGCCCCCCATCTCCAGGCTGTCGCTGGACTGGGAGCGGCTGGCGGGCTGTGCGGTGCTGGCGCGGCCGTTCACCACACTCTGCCCGCTGCTGCCAGTCGGGATGGGCTTGGAGACGGGCAGAGCTCTGGGGCCGCACTCCCCCGACGAGGTCCAGCCGAAGCCAAAGCCACGCCCCTTTCCGGCAACACACGGACCTGGCTTCTTCATATGCCGCTGTGTTGCCAGGGGCGACTTCCGGGGCGAGACCTGCTGTGGCTGCTGCTGCTGCTGCTGCTGCTGCTGCTGGACATGATTGGCGCTGGGGCTCTGCCCAACACTCCCGCCCTTCTCACACTGCCTGTCAATCACGCCCTTCCCCTTCCTCCACTTGATGGAGAGAGGGTGGTCCATACGGAGCGAACCATTTGGCTTGGCCGGGGAGGGGAGTCCCGGTGAACCTTCCTTCAGCAGCGCGGCCGCGCCTGAGGGCTGGTGGTGGGGGGAGGATCCGTTGGGGACGGGGCAGCTACCGGGCAGCCCCGTCTGAGCGGTGGCAGACGGCAGAGCGCTGGAGGAGGCACGAAACTTGGGTAATCTGGAGACCATGGTGGGCATGGTGTGAGGGTCCATGAGAGGGCGGGCTGAGATCAGACCCCGCCAGCGTCACCATGGAGACACGGATTTGGAGACTCTAGGGAGAGAAAGGAACAAAATAAGAGACTCTATACAGAAGGTAACACTGCGATCACAACAGCACCCACAATGCAAACAAATATGGAATTGCATTTTATAGCACTATCTATGCAGAAATACTAAAACATCTATGGGGGTCAACATCAAAAATATAAAAAACGTTATGGGCACGGTAGTTATTGTTTGTTTTGTACCCATTTAACCTTTTGGCTTTTACCTAGGTAGAGTATACTGTGCAGGTTTAATGCTGAAGGAAGAGAGGATGGTAATTAGAACATTCCAGCTAGCTCCGTTTAAGATTAGCCTGCCATTAAAGATTACATGGTATTATACCAGGGAACTTTCAGAGAAGATAATAAACCTAGCAGCATCCACAGACTACAGTGTTGGCCTGGGTAAATCCCAAAATTCCTTTTAAATAACTCAACATACTTATTCAATTGCATTTATACCAGGCATGCCTACACTACTGTACATTGTGAATCATGTAGGCTTTGGTTTAATTGTACGTTAGCATCAACAGTACGAAGACTATGCAATGCAATTCTAGTATGACTAGTATCTCATATGTATATCATGACAAAGCCTAAAGGCAAAATATAGACTCTACTGAACAAACGGTTACTGGATAAGATGAAAGGCTAAAGCAAATACTGATATAATCACTCACTGATATAAAAGGGTGTGTATGTGCGTGTGTGATTGTAGGTGTTGTAAGGATGGGCACTGACATGGTGGTTAGCCAGGAGGGATGAGAAGTCAGGGCATGTCTCTCTCACCCACATTACATACTATCACTAATGCCAACCCAGTAGATAGCAATCTAACAAATAGTTTTTCACAAGACACACCTATCAGATTGTACTGCTGTGTTACATCAATACTTGAATGCCAACAGACAACAAGTTGTAAATGACAGACATTTGATAATCAAATTATTTTATTTATATATCCTAGGCTGTAACTATGACAATGTACTGTACCATGTGACAAAATAAATCAAGTATTCCGTTAAGAGTATTTGGTATACTGTATAGTAGCATGGCCCACTAAACAGGTGGTCAGGGCCATTTTATGTGAATTTACGACTGGAATTAGACAAAAACAGTCTAAGGTACAACATGTAGGCCAAATATATCTGTAACTGTGAGTTAAAATGCATGTAAAATGTCTTCTTCTAAACGTATAAATGTTGATGGAAAAATAAATAGTAGCTGCAAATAGGGAAGTCTTTGCAAAGAGTGAGGTTTTAATAGCATACAGCATTCATAAGGGTTTTAAAGTACAGTAGTCAGCCTACCAAGAGAAGAGACCCTTCCCATGTGGTTAAGTAAAAGAACAAGACACATCTAATCTCTTTGCAAAAATAGCATGCAAACACACACACACACACACATAACCTTAGCAAATGGAAAAGACAGGAGTAGAAATTAAAAAACTAAATCAACAAGTTGTGCTTAACCCCCCGGGCCCCCCACCACCACCCATGAGACATCACAAGGTGGTCACTGGTGTGAGGGGCTTGACAATCTGTTCTTTAAGAAGTGGTAGGGGGACTGTGATGCGAGTTTGTTCTGCTGTGGCAGATGGGGAGCAGTATGAAAGAAGGTGGTTTGGGGAGAGGGGGTCAATATCTAAAATATATATAGAAATAAATAAAAACACACACACACACACACAGAGAACACAATTATAAAACACAATACTTTTGTGTGTGTGTGTCCCCCCCCCCCACATTCATCATGAGCTGAACTCAAAGATCTAATACTATCAGACAGCGTGAGTATTGCAAAGCGATTATTGCAGCAGCTGTCCGGGTGGCTGATCTCAGACGATCCTGGAGGTGAAGATGCTGGATAAGATCTTTAGAGTTCAGCTCATGATGAATGGGGGCCAAAAAAAAAGGTGTTGCGTTTATAATTTTGCTCAGTGTACACACACACACACACACACTTTAACATGGTTTCTTATAGCAGGTTTGTGTTTATGTAATAAACCCTGTATCAACCGCAGCATCTTGGTTTTCTACTATTTTGTTATCAATTCCGACTGAATTCTATGCACGTCCAGACCTCCATGAAGTTGGCACTCCATATGACAAGAATGTGAATGAATGAAATTGTTTTAGAGATAGTAAATAAACATTACGTTTAATGCAGTGATGTCTTCAGCCTCCTACTAATGTTGATATCATTTATAACTTATCACATTCGTTTATGCATCATCCATGCATGTTTGTGCAACTAAAAACAAACATTTGTTCATTATTATTTCAAGTTTCAATCGCTCATAGGCATAACATGTACATTTAGACTTGTTATTTCTCATCAAGGCATCGGCGTGCCTGTATTGTGACTGGGTGGAAACCATCCAGTCAGTTTCTCAGACCTAAATTAAACCTTCACCAAAAGACTGGCGCCTACTGGAGCAAACTTGAAAAGAGCCTTAAGTTAGTTTGACATCTGCAACAATAAAAACATACTGCTTACTGTGTTTGGACAACAGAATGCCGTGGTTTCCAAGATATGCCCAACACAGTATCTTTATACATTAGCTAATCGTGCTTAAATGCAACGTTAGCTAGTAGCTCACTGTTCTTCCAGTAATATAGGTAGCCTAGTGGGTACGTTGGTCTGTACAGCACTGTCTACATCAATTCATACCATAGCCTGCTGCAGTGTTAATGTGCTAAGAAGAGTGCTGTATTGCGGTAGGGAAAGGGTAGGCTGTGCTCTGCTTGCCTAGCACAGTGTGACAAGCCAAGGGCATATAGAAGGGGGAATGATGGGCCTGCTGCTGACGAATGAGTTCATCACAGTGTGCTAATGCGATGCGCCCCGCCCTCTCCTTCTCCGTACCTGCATGTTCCCTGCTTAACTCTTGTCCTGCCATACTGTGACCCGCTCCCTGTTCTCACCCTCTTCATTTGTCACTGCCCTGTCCCTTAATCTCTGCACTACAGCCCCTCGTGTTGGCCACTGCCCAGTCCAATGTAAACTGAGCTGCATTGCAGTGCTAACCCACTGTGTGCGTTTCTATTCCTGTCCTGTCTGCCACCGCAGACATATGGAGCTAAGGAGAGACCTAAGGCATCTGGCAGTTATGTCTGCAGGGAATACTGTGTGCGTGTGTGTGTGTGTGTTATACAGTGGTTGAAATCAATGATCGATTATTGTTTGTGTCAGATAGATTTAGGGAACATCATATACATGTCATCACAGTGGGTATTTAGTCAGAATAAAAAAAGCAAATGTTCTCTATTGCTTTATTGGGATACACATATCTAGAAATGTGATCATTTATGATTACCAGCAGTGCACTTGAAGTCTGGTTAAAGTGAACAGCCTAACTTTGCTAAGCCCCACTGTCTAATCCTCCGCAGAGCTGTCAATCTTTTCAAACCTGCATGTTAGCATCCTCAAAGCTTAGATGGTGGTGTTCTAATACATCCATGATGTAGGTGTCAACTTTTTTATTTTTCCAAAGCCTAAAACTGATAATAAATAGAATATGGATTTTACTGCCTTTACGAGAATAACGAAAACATGGAATTCGTGACACTTGGGGACAGGATGGTCTAGTGGTCTGGGTGGACTTCCAGCTGGAAGGTCGTGGGTTCAACCCCCGGTGCTGACCCACCTGTAAGCATCCTTGAGCAAGATGCCTAACCCCTAACTGCTCCCGGTGGTTGGTCGCACCTAGTGCTGTACCAAACAATTATTTTTTTGGTAGATTATTTCGTCGATTATTTTTCCCGATTAATCGGATAACTATATTATTGATCATATAGAAATCCAGTCGATGTCATAGGGTGCTCCCTTAGAATCTCTGTCACCCACATTGGTAACACATAGTGTTGTGCGGCCTGCAACACTTTGTGTTCCTTATTACAAAGCCAGGGCAGTGTAGAAACACTAGATTATAGTTTTCAGCATGTACAGAGAATCGGCAGCTAGCAGACCATGAGCAGATATTTGTTTAACTTCACAAAGTGTATTGTGTTGCAATCACTGACTACCTTTAACTGGTTTTAATATTTTAATGTAAAAAAAAAAATTATATATATA
>JAODOY010048280.1:0-17500 GCA_025399855.1 Forbesichthys papilliferus | reverse complement strand
AAAAAAAACTTGCTCAGAAGCTCATTGAAATGCATTGTGAAGCCAAGAAAATTGTTGTCGTGAGCGAAGCTCGCCACATTTTTATATATTTTCCTATTTACAGAGCCAGGGTTGTGTAAAAGTACCTGATAATAATTTTTTGCACGGTAAAATTGCGGAATCCAGGAAGATATTTGGTGAATCTGACACAAAAGTGTATTACCTTACAATTAGCTTAACGTATCTGACTACAACTTTTGCATTGTAAATGCAAACAGACGTTCTAATCAGCCAAATAAACACAGAGGTTTCTTTATTTTTTAAGATTAACTCTCAAATCCTATACAGCAGTGACCCACCTACATCAGCGTTAACTTCCTTCTTCATTCCACCCTATACCTACGCACTGTGGCTTACCTACAAGATCTGCCCACCGTATTTTGTATGTAACGGGTTTGTGTGCGGCTCTCACCCCCACACATGGTGTGACATACAGTATAAGCACAGATCCATCCAAACTAGCCCAACCACTCTGGAGGAGTGAACCCGCTTGATGTCGTTGTGTGTTAAAACAACTTAAAACCTCATGGTGTTTTGAGGTCTTGCTAAATTGAGTTGAAGCTATGCTGCAAAATTGGTGATGTCATCAAACTGCATATAGCCTATAGGCCTACTTAAAAAATATATAATAATAAAGGTGTCAGCTGTCCTGTCTCTAACAGGTGCAATAAAACTGGCAGGAGCCGGAGCTGTCTATCATGTGGGGTCTCACAACACGAGAAGCATCTAATGAGCCACGTTACGACACCTGTGTGGGTGTGCAGTATAGCTTTAATGATAGTTCAGCTGCCACGCTGTGGGAACTACACACAATTACGTATTGGGAAGCTTTGAAATGCGACTAGTTTTTTTTTTTTTTTCATGTTAGGTACAATAGGTAGGCATTGCCGCTAGTGGAACGGTAACGTCTGAAGGAGAAGGGGGCAGAAGGAACAGTGCAGGAGAAGAAGAGATTGGGAGATTATGTGAAAATAGATCAGGGGGGCGAAGATAGGTGAGGTGGAGGCAAGATTGTGCCATTACACAACCTCATGGGCCTTCTGTCAAAAGTAACGATATGCAGATATGACATATTTTCCCTCGTTCCTTGCGTTCTAATCTGGTTTTACCACGGCTTCTAACAGCCCTGCAATTATTAAGGGCTTTTACTTTTAATTCCCATTCTATTGTTATGTAAAGTAGCGGAGCTGGAGCATGAACTGTTCAACGCAGGAGCATGTGGGTGGAACAGATCAAATTATTTCAAGCTAATTATTCCTCCCACTTTCTATTTTGCTTTGTCACTGTGTGAAATGAAAGATTGTAAGGTTTACTTTCTTGACACATTTTTTTTAAAGTATTGCTCATGTACAAATTTCAAATTCTCATCTAATTTATTTGCATGAAACATCTATATTTACATATTTTGAAAAGTCCAAATGCACAGCATTTATTTCAGTTGAATCACATACATTTTCCCCATAAACACAGGTATAAAATAAACATCATTTTTTACATTAAATAACTTTACTCTCACAGCAAGAAAAGCAAAACAGCTGATTGCTAATGTCCAACATTAAATGTTTGAGACACCAATGAATTGCTGCTTTCACATTTAATTAATATTCCCTGTTTTGCATAAAATGTTAAAGCTCTATTTGCCTACAAAACAGGTAAACTTGCCATCTTTTCTATTTACAACACAAGTGGAATTCTTTCAAATTGTTCTATAGCAAGATGAAGCTGTATGTTGTTCATTGCACTTTGCTTTGTGTTAATTCTATGTGTTCATAATGTGAAAGGCACTTTGGGAATCAGGCCTTGCAGCTACATGCGTTTACTGATTGTAGCCTATCGGACACACAAAAGACAATTACCTTTTTTATAGTATCTATTGAACATTATCAAAATAATGGAACTATATTAAAAAAGGGCATTGAGGTCATTCAGTACAAGTTGTATACAGTACATATATTACTAATAATACAGTTTACAAACTAGTTATAAAATAGGCTACGTTTGTATGTTACAGTACTTGTAGTCAATACTAGGGCCAAAACTCTGCTACAGAACTCACCCAGTTTTGGAAATTCACCAAATTAAAAAGTGACTTTATGATTTTTAAACACTTAACAAGTAGTACCAAACCCCCATCAATGCTTTATAACAAAAAGTTTACCAGTTGTCTTTGCCCAAACCTGCAATACATATGATCAGTGACACTCACTGACTAGGCCATTAGCCTTTTGGTCAATAAGATGTGTGCCTGTGGGTTGTATACCGTGGACGGCTTTAGCCGGACACGACACTGCTCTGCCTCTGTCTAAGACCATCTTTACTGGACAGCCGGCTTGCTGCTCTTGGCCGGAACAAACATTGTGGCTTCTGTTGGTCCTGTCAGTGTTGACATCCACCCTACTGGAGGAGGAGTTAAGTGGGCTTCTCTTCAGGAGCTTGTTGGCCAACTGTCCACAGGTCTTCCTGTACTGGTGGCGCAGGAGGGAATAGACGAATGGGTCAGTCGCTGCCTTGCTGTAGGCCAAACACTTGCACAGGACACCCCAGTGAGGGCTTATGTCCCCCGGAGAGAACAGCTCTATAATTCTATCATCAAAATAAAAAAAAAATAAAAAAAATAATAAAGGTTATTCAGCAGAAGTGAAAGGCAGCCATTTCAAATAGATCAGTGTTGCGGAGTGGCAAACATCTATGGAAAATCAGCTCCCCGGGTTGCTTGTGATTGTCAACAATTGTTTGCTACACTTATAATGTCATGGATCTGTTGGGGAATGTGACGTAATGGCTTTTGTTTTGTCGTCTGACGTCTTTTTGACTTGTTTTCAGTCTGACCAAAAATATGGTATGCGTTTTTTGTAAGATAGAAATAGAGGTATTGTATTCTCATTCATTGGTCATATCTCATTAGCCATCTGGCATGAAACAGCCTAGTATTGGTATTCTTTTCACATCATGTGACAGGTTAAAATGAGTCTATGAAAATGCTAATGAGAGTCAACAATGTAACCTCTCACACCTCCCCCCCCCCCCCCAACCCCCTCCATCACTATTTAGCTAGTATCCACAGTGTCTCATGCCACTGATTCCATGAATGAGTAACAGGGATTCAGCTAACAAGCTGCCTCGGTATGATTAAAGCACCAATTAAAAGTGCACCATATGATATGACGATGGCCGCTTGCACTACATTGTGCCACATGTTGCTCAGGGGGGAGGCGGACTACATCCACGTCTTTCTCTGCATCACGACCGGTTATTGTCCTTATTAATTGCTGTAGGAGTGATTTACACCAGATGATTCAATCACCTGCCTCCCCACTGTTAACCTGACATGCCAGAGGAATTGTTGTCACAACTCCATCTGGGGAACCGTAAATTGAAACTGTTTGTAAAAGGCAGGTACTTGGCAATTGATTGGATGAACTGTACAGCTAAACACGACACTGATTGGAAAGTTCAGGTGCTACTCAGACACATTCAAAATGATTCCAGACTGATTTTCATGGTGAAATTAAACTGAAGCTGGCGAGATCAGGTTGGTCTCGCAAGGCTATCCCACTATACTCACTGCCGCCGAATACAGTGTGCAATTTAAACAAGAGGAGCGGTTTTACAATTGATAAAACTACAAACCATTCCTTGTATGTATGAAAGATATTGGTGTATAAAACACACACACACACATGCATACCTTGTAATGACATACGGGGTGAAGCACATGACAAACGTGCCGATGAATGTGCTGATCTTCTTGGTGGCCCTTTGTCTGCGGCGTCTCTGTTCAGCCAGGCATCTCTGCCGCACGCTGCAAAACGACACATGCTTAGGGAAGAACTGTTAGGGGGACCCCATGTAGGGGCCCATGAACCCCCTGCGGATGATGTCACACAGGATAAAATGCTGCAGTATAGCAGTGCTGTATCATAAACGCTATGGCTATCAATGTGAACATGAGGGACCATTTTGGAAAGAATAAATAGACTTTATAGATGCATAGAAGATGCATGTATTTATTATATGAAGACATGCTATGGTAGATGCTGACGGAGACCTCAGACTATAGGGCATGGCTATTCATATTTTTCTGATAGGCCAACTGCTACGCTTCATTTTCACGTAAGACACAAGAGACTTAGGGCAACGTATACAATACGCTCCACACGGATATCCAAGAAACATCATTCTTAGTTTTTGTTATTACAATTCCGTACATCTCATGTTGAAAGACCTCTTTGAAATAACGTCTTACCTGGGGTGAATATCTACGAGTAACACCAGAGTCTGCATGGTGATCACGTCGATTCGTTTACAGTGAAACCTGGCAACTTTCAGGACTTTCAGGTAGGTCACGCACAACACCACCAAGGTGAGGAGAAACGTGAGCGAGTTCAATATTAACGTGAAGATGAGAAACTGCGTCCTCGCACCGCCCGCTCTTGCATTGCAGAGCGTGCACGACGCGTAAAGGTGATGGTACCCGACCCATGAAAGGCAGGTGGCCACAACTGAGAAGCAAAGCGAATGTATCCATGTATATGCCAGCGCTATGACCGCGTCTCGGTGGCGTATTCTTGAGTGGTAGCTCAGCGGGAACACGACCGCGACCCATCTATCGATGCTTAACGCTGCCATCGTAAGCATGGCATTCGTGGTAAGAAAAGTGTCGAGGAAGCCCACAGTTTGGCAGACCCAGCTGCCTCCGGGATGACTCTTTGTGATCAGCCCGGTCAGAGTTAACGGCATGTTGGTTACGCTCAGCAACAGGTTGCAAAACGTCAGGTTCAGGATAAAAAGCCCAGGCACCTGCTTACGAATCTTCGTATTATACAGAAAGCAGATCAGCACCACGACATTGGACAGCAACGACACGACAATGGTCCCCAAGACCAACATAGAGGCGGCTACATCTGCTGTGTGCATCGTGGTGTTCCTGGGTCCGAATCAAATGTCCAAATATTTGACGAGGGCATCCACGGTCCTGCTTCGAATTGTCATCGTGAGCTTCACTTAATATAGGTCCAATACATTGTCGTGCACTACAACTCCGGCGCCAAGTACGTTCAACTGATTAACTTTCTAAAGCTTTCACGAAAAAAACAAAAGGCTATGCTTATCAAACATATCGGTAACTCTGACACGGTTTCATAAGAGTGATAAATAAAGAATTTGTATGGCTCGTGTGAAGGTATGCGGCACTTTTCGCAAGTCTCTTTCCATCGACGGCATCTTGTCTTGCTGCGCAATTGCGCATCGTATTGATGGACAGCTTTGGAAAAAGTCCGAGTATTTCAGTGGTCAAGCGCACTTAGATCGTGCAGCTATTGTCATCCTATAAAACACGTTGATTCAGTGCGCGTATTAAGCTTTCCAAACATTCCAAGAATAGATGTTTTTAAAAATAGAAACAGACGCGCGATTACGTGGAATGATGTCATGAACGTCATGCTGGGAAAATAGTACTATTTGTGGCAGGGGAGCGTGGAGTCTGGGGGGTGGGGGGTATTCCATAACACACAAACACAGGTCAACGTGATTGGAATCTTAGTTAACCAAGCGATCAATGTTTTACTGTTATAACCTGCTCAAAATTGTGACAACTCGTCAATGAAATAACACTGATTTCACTAGTTATTATCTAGTATGGTTTGTAAACTAATTATGCTATCTCTTGGACATACAGTATGGCACATGGTGGAATGTGAAGAAGCAGCATCCACTGTAAGCCGACTGTATACAGTATATGTCTAATGAAAAGGGTTCTGTTATAGCTTTACAATAATGGCATTTTCACAATCCCAGATAGTTAATATATCATTTAAATCTTACTAGCTATATACAAAAGTAAACCTCTGCACAGCACGCATATGTTTTCCATTCCAACCAGAGAAACATTTCAGAAAGTAACAACAATAAATTGCTTGATGTGCAATTTAACAGTAGAATACCATAAAGGTAAAGGTGCTTTTATTGTCACATACACATACATGTAGAGAAATGTGTTCTCTGCATTTAACCCATCCCTCAAGGGAGCAGTGGGAAGCCGCTGTGCAGCGCCCGGGGACGAACTCCTGATAGAGGTCAGTGTCTCTGGTCAATGGTACTTACAGTATAGAGTGAACATGACCTGTTTTTTGACATAGCCTTCTGCACTCATGCTAATCTATCTGTGAATGTGTTACTATATGTGCACCTAAAGGGAGCACTTGCCTATATTATTTATTTGTAGTTTTTATGTTACATTTAAGTACAGTATATAACTGTAGTCGTAAATACGTGGAAATGCACACCAGCATTGCTGGATTTGTAGCCTGATTGTATTTGTATAGGTGTGAAGATCAGGGATCTGGGATTATGGGTTTTATCATTTCATTTTTTCCCCATGTACCACAGAACAAAGTAATATACTACTGTCACAGGCCACCATATATCTGAGTCCTTGTTGAAATTTTCAATTAACACACTCAATGAGAGAAGACTTATAAAGTAAGAAACTTTAAATTACTTATCTGCACAAAATCATTTATATCACAAAAAAATTAAACCAAAATTAAAAGCATCAATATGATCTATGGCAATTAATTAAGAGATATGTATCTGTCCAATGCTAAAGGTAAGATAAACTAGGGTCTATTTGTTACAGAAACTATCACCATGTGTCTCTGTCTGGCCAGCCGATGAATAATGGGCAGTGTCAAATCACCAATATTGGCTTCAAAAATGTTCTAATTAAGAAACTGTTTTCCCATTTTGGCCTTTTCAAAGTGACGACACTCTGCTGTCATTAAACATGATATTTACGTTCACATTTAATATTTTGAGATTATCTTTTTGATTCTGTTAAACTGGTTTACTGTACATTCGGTTGGTTTGGGTTGCGACCATCATCAAATGCGACTGCCAAATTTTTCCACCATTTATGATGTAGACTGCAAGTTACCAATTCTGTGTCCATTCACAGTACAGTTAATCATTTCACAGCCATAGAGGGTATGTTTCTTAGAACACAGACTAAAAGGTTTTCTTTTTCAGGAAAATAATTACCCACCCACTTTACAGTATACTCAAGTGAAGTATTAAATATATTTTTTAACTGGGCAATCCCTGGGAACGGCTTCAAAAGGAGGGTTCCATATTCAGTGTGCAAAAGTATAAACAATGTACTGTAGCTGTAACAAAATGTCCTTCAGGCACAATAATGTGGATTATATAACGATATATATGTGTATCTTTCAAATGTGATACATGGCATTTGCTAATTTTAGTAATACAGCATCATTGACAAGATGAAAAATGAAAAGCTATCATATATACTGTATAACTGAACTCTGGTTTGGTCTCAAGAGTACGAGGTGTTATATACCCAAAGGAAAACTGTGTAAAAAGTGTCCTTTACCTGTAGAAATGGACCGTAACAGAACATATTTCTGTGTGGTGTGTGTGTAGAGTAGCATGTGATTGGTGACTCATGACTTTGAGCAAATCAACACATGCTTGGATAGTTCAGGCAGCCCTGGCTGGCTTATGCACAATATCCAAGCTGTCATCTTACATTAGTGTTTGTTTGTTGTGCTTGGACAGGCAGCCTCACTAGGGCAAGCACCACATAGACAATATTTGTCCAGAGTCATGGACTGGCTGGATTACTCTCATATATTTATGACAAGCTATTCTGTATAAAATATTAGGTTTAGATCAAAGGGGACGCTTTGATGCTTACTGTATATAATCTGCGATTGTAAACTAATACACTTTTTTGTCAAATTCAGCAAATATTACAGTCTGCTAGCTGCCCATTTGTGCTGAAAAACGAATCAGGTGTATCTACACAGCCTAAATAGGAACACAAAGTGGTGCAGACCGCACAACGCAACAATATCCTAGCCATTTTCTATGTGGGGGAGCCCTATTTTTTGTGAATTGGGCATCGTAGACTACTAGGATGTAGGCCTATTTATTTTTGTATTGGGCTACACTAAGGTATTAATAATCTGTCTATATAGGACAGATTCAATATAGTTGAACAGTTTCAATGTTATGCAAATAATACACTAATTCATAAGGCTATATGTAATATGTGCCATAGCTGTCTTGTGAGATTGCTAACTTTTTCTTCTACCAAGTTAGGCCTATAGGTAGAAATTTGACCCTGATTTTATGGCCAGTGTCCAGTCAAAAAAGCTAAAATCATATTTTTCTAAGAAAACAAGATGATACACACAGCAGGAAGAAAATAAACCTTTGGCTTTTTTTGGGAAAAAGCAAAGAAGCACACATTGTTATTGTACCTATAGGGATACACAAATCAACCCTTAGTCAACCATCATGTCAGTAAGTCAGATATAAAATTTAGTATAAACATTCATGCAGAATATTGTTTCACCCCTGAGGGCGTGTGTTTGAAGATACTGCTGGATTTATAGGAACACAAGCTTACGCTGGCAGCCACAAATAGCTGTACCACCATATTGCTGGGGATAGTACAAACAATACATACGAAGACTGTTAATATCACTTGATTTCAACTCAAATGGTGTGAACGTTTTTGCTTGCAGATGGGTGATAATGGCTATGACTCACACGTCTTTAATAGAGGCTTTTCCCCGGATTTGGGTGTTTTGAAAGTGGTTTGATTTTTTGAGCCGTGTCTCTAAAGCTTTATGCCTGCATGTAGACTATGTTCAGTCACAGGGAATTATGTGCGTGGAAGTAGTCATTTATGCTTTGTCCCCTCATTGTGATAAGATGCATAGGCATAGACTGCACGGGGGGGGGCAGGGGATGTGTCCCCCTCAATATTTAGAAGAAGTGTATTTGTCCCTCACAATATAAACATGGAGTAGTAGCCCATATGTGTATTAAACCACTTGATGTTGTAAATGTAGCCTAGAATAAGCCTACTACACTATTCAGACTGTGTCCTATGTTGGATAGGTTTGCACATTGTGCACCCCTTGATTTGGACTTTAACAAAGTCTCATTCTCCAGTAGACTATTATGGTTTTAAGTCAGCTATAGTTTAGCCTATACCAAAATGCAGATGTTTTGAATATGCAGAAAGTTATGAACATGAATAAATGAGCTATTAAAGTCCAGAGTTAATACATTCATTAACATTTATTTATTTATCATTCACTTCCCCCAAAGAAGAGAAGACAGAACAGTAAGCTATGCCTATGTGTGTTGAACAATTTGAAATAGGCTTATGACTAACACAAGACAAACTGTACGTTTGATAATCCTTTCTTTTTTTTTCTTTTTTTTTGCAGTTTTTAGTTTAAATTTTTAATTAAATTCAGGCTGTGCCATTTCTCTAACACTGTCACATAGAGCAACATACAGTTGGTTTAATTTTTTTTTTAATTTTTAATTTTTTAATTTGAAGACAAAACATAACAACAACTTAAACCCCTGTGCATTACAGTCTAATTTAGCTCAATTGCTGCCGGCATATAAGGGCAACAGATGGAGAGGCTGGGCAGCTCCTCAGACCAGGTGAAGCAGAGTGGAGAGTAAGGCCGCCGCGGTCAGCCTGGTGGAGGACACGGCCATGGCGCAGGGGGATTCGGCGTTCTGACGAGACTTGTGACTTGTGACGTGTTTTTAGGCATCCACTCCTTCTCGTGCTGGCCTTGCTTCTCCAGCTCTGCACCCATTAGCTGCCGATATTGTAGTGGCTTGATAATCCTTTCTGCATTATATTCCATATATTTTGAATTGTGCACAGGGTTCCTGCATTTAATGTTTTCCTTTTCATGCCCACCCTACATTGATGCAGAAAAGGCAAATTTCAATAAGAATTCATCAGAATGCGGAAAATGAAGTGTTTGATTTAAAAAAAAAAGTGTTAATATTACGATTATTATTATTATTATTATTATTATTATTATTATTATTATTATTGTTGTTGTTGTTGCGATTAGCTAGTGCTAACAGTAGATAGATCTATAAATGTCACGAGGCCCCCCTCTAGTGGATGGGATGTTTTGTGACACGGGCTGTGAAAAACTGGAGAATAGTGCACTTTATCGATTCAAATAATAGTAAAATTACGGAAAATAAATGTTGTAAATCTTTCTCTATTTGAATACTGTCTGTTCACATTAGTGTAGAGCACAATCACATTGTTGAACAATTTAAAAATAGAAATGTGAATTCTTTATCGCTGCCTCTCTGTGTATCGTCCACTTGAAGCCTCATTTAACCGAAGACACAGGAAATACGATGGGGAAACAATTAATTGTAGCACATCCAGGCCATGATGCTATTTCTGCTTCAACCAGAAGAGGGCACTGTCTACTATCAGTAACGATTGATGGTACAGGTCAAGGTTGCTGAAACGAGTTGAGTTAATGTGGTTGAGCTGTCTTAACTGTCAACACCCATGTGTACTCTCTCATTAAAATAATAACAGTGGCGCTGTATTCGGAGTCAAATTAGTAGCTGTACTGCCTTGGGGCTAAGTCAAGAAGTGAACTCCATAGGTCAGAAAAGCACTAAGGTTAACTCACCATTCAGTTTTCTGTCAAAGCTGTTTAGCTGTCACATGTCATTATGGTGGATAATGGATGTATGAAATATGAATATCCGTTTGTGCAGTTGTATAGCCTACACAATTCAATACGTTGTAGATGAAATGAAAGGCTAAACATGAAAGGCTAAACATGAAATCGTCTTCTGATCTTCAGCCAGCTTTCTCCACCAGTAGTGAACCTGAACATGGTTCATCACAGACAGACACACAGTTAATAGCACATTCCCCCCCCCCCCCCCCCCTTCCCCTCCCTCCCCAACCCCATTAATGTCCTATTTAGTTAAAAGAGATAGCCAGGCTTTTATGCCTTCTGACTGGATATATTAGCAGGAAATGTTCTTAAAGAGGATTAGCGTATGGAGGACTGTGAGAGGGAGAGACAGGAAGAGAGAGAGAGAGAGAGAGAGAGAGAGAGAGAGAGAGAGGGAGAGCGGGAGAGAGAGGGAGAGAGAGAGAGAGGGAGAGCGGGAGAGAGCGGGGTAGAGCGGCTGAAAGTGCCAGGGGGTCTGAGAGGCATGTAAATAAGCAGGTGACAGCAGGGAGCAGGAGAGGGCTTATGGAGCCCCATGGTGCCTCTGGCTACTGGCAGGGGATTAGCAACTGCTGCATATACTCTGGTATCCTGAAAGGTTCCTATATATCCTATAGGTCTGTGTTTGTGTGTTTGACCACATAGGAATAAAGTGGCTTTAGTGCATTAGAATGTAACCCATACCTTAATTAAAATGACAAGGTAATAGCTATAGCATTGGGATTCTTTTTGTCCAATGATGTATCAAACACATTTCTTCTCAAAAGCTACTGATTTCCTCTAGTATAAGTATCCGCTGACAACACTGGCACAGCAAGTTGTTTATGAAACACTATGCTTCCTTTTACTTGCATGCAGTTATCAAGTTAAGTAGATGCTGAGGGTAAGGGAAGGGAATAAAGCGATCTAGTTTACTTTCCACTCCAACGCAGGTCATGATACTGCGATAACAGGTCCGCATTTTGAATCTGTATACCTCACCAGCACGATAAAGATGGATGACCTGAGCTGATACAGGACACGGCCTATGCTGCGCGTAAGGAGAGAGAGAAGGGACAGACCGAGAGAACGAGGAAGGGAGAGATGACAGTCGCAGTGTGACAGTTGTTCTGTCGCAGCACAATGTCCGTGGCCCGCGAAGTGAAAGATGCCTAGGAGTTGGCCTCTAAATGCCTCTCCAGACCATTCCTCGTCTCCACCGGCGTTCCAACAGCACTATAGGACTAGACCCGAGGCCTCGCCGCTTAAGCTGTTGTGCGGGGAAGGAGGGGGGGGGGGGGGGGGGGGTTGGGGGCAAGCAAAGACGACATTGAGTTTAAATGTGTCACTGCTGGAATCGGCTTTAGCCGCAGTCGACTGGAAGGGAGTCAAGTGGTGGTCAAGCACTATAGGCTGGCTGACCTTTACCTGGGCAGTGTAAACGGAGAGGGAATGGGTGGGGTGCTTCCGTTGAGAAATCTGGAGAGGTTTCAGCTGTGATTGAGACGTGGCGAAGAACGAAGACACAATCAGCCAAACTTTCACTCTTTTCAAAGCCGTGACACGTTGACCTGCGGTACAGTGGTCAAACAGCTCCCCCCCTTCTCTTTCTCTCTCTGTCCCCCTTCTCTCTATCTCTCTCCCCTCTCTCTCTGTCCCCCTTCTCCCCTTCTCTCTCTCTATCTCTCCCTCTCTCTCTCTCTCTCTCTCTCTCAAGTTTCCCACGTCAGTAATCTGTGAAGAGTGTGAGATTGCACACTCTCCGCTAAAATACGGAGAAATCCCTGGCAGTGCCCAGATGCTGCTGTTAGCATCTCCCAGCGAGCACTGGCTATATAAAAGGAGCATTGTGCGGTGCTTCACGCTCCATGGCCAATTGACTTCTTTTCCCATTAATCAAATGCACTGTTTACCTAATCTTTCATAGCATTTCTAAACCATTAAAACCAGGAGGATTAGCCTAGTGTTTCTGCCGGTGTAGCTTTACCTCAATGGTGCACAGATAACAATCTATCTTGTTCGGTCTCTTTTGCTTTCTCCCTTACACGCACGCACGCACGCACACACACACACACACTCTCTTTCTCTCGTGTTATCTCCTGCCTGCTTTCTATTTCCGTTTTCTCCGAGGATCACTTTCTGCATGAATTAAACTACTAAAAGTGCAACCTCACCATCTCGCCAGTGGACAACCATGACCCCCTCTGCTGAATAAATACAGTATTATTGTGCGCTTAAAGCAGATTAGGAAACGAAGTCTAGGTGCAATTCGGATTCAACACTGCACTTATCTGAATTCTTGACCGCTTTAAAAGTGTACACTTTTGCGCCTTTGAGCAGGAAGTCGACGTGGGCTAAAGGCAGGGGCAGCTTTCGGACGGTGTATCTTACTGTAGAGCTAAAAGAGGAAATTGTGAATTGAATTGCACTTAAAGCCTTCCTTTGTAAATCAAGACAGAGCTCAAAGTGAACTCTATAGGATTTGGAAGTAGATACTGGATACAACCCACAATGCACTGCAACCTTTTCTGCTGTGATAAGGTAGTTTGAATGACACATAAAAGCAACATAAAGCAACAAGTAAAACATTGTGGACCCCTCAAATAGAGTTTTGAGACATATTTGTGTATACTGTACATCTGCAACGTGAGGTAGCCTAAACCTGAGTGATAGCAAAGTATCACAGTTCTGTGAAATAGCAGCCCCCATGCAATATTCTGCTGTAGGGTGCATTCACATTGCCTAGCCGGAACTCGCTGTGGTATCAAGCATTTGTTTAAATATCTGCTGTTTCTGCAGATACTATAATAATAACATTTCGCAGACGTATGACACAGGACATAATAAATGCTCCTGGAATATGTTTCATGCTAATAATTAACTTGATTGCCTCTAAGGACTGTGGAGTCTTGTGTCTTTCTCACAATCTCCCATAAACACACACACACACACACACACACACACACACGCACGCACACGTCACCAACATGTTGATTGAGTGGCTGATGATGATGTTTGGAGTTAATCTGTATTTAGTTGGGCCATCCGGATGCCTCAGAGGCCATCTTATGAAAGGAAATGAGACTTTGTGAGGCGCTTTTCAACAGACACTTAAACTGAGCTCTCTGCATGCATTCATTTTACATGCACTTCATAGCACCAGGGCTATCCAGCGGTGGTCCTGATAGAGCAAAACACACACAAAAAGGCCGTTATACTCGTACACAAGTTATCTATGCAAGGGGATCAATCCAGATTAGCTGTCAAGGCTCCTTTCTAAACCGAACGTGACCCCTTGTACACTCTTAAAGCTATTTTATTTGAGATAATGCCAAAGAATACTGGACTGTAATGCTTTAGAGGAGGCACAACCCCTCCTGTCACAGCAGGGAGGTTGAAAAAAAAGTAGAGTAATAACTTCTTATTCAGGTCATTTTTGTGACTTGCCAAGGGCTTGACTGTATGTATAGATGAAAGGGTTTAATTGGAAATGATAACGTGCTGACGGAGTGAATCTGTCGCCCCATACGGCCTGTCTGTCTGTCTGTCTGCCAGTACTGCAACAATATCCACAGGGAGATTGGCAGATAGAAGGCGCTGTCAACACCCAAGCTCAAGGTAGCTAGTTGCATGGTACACAGCACTTGTTTGTGCTACAGCCAGGCTAAGTGGTATATGGCTGCTTGTGTACACACACACACACACACATTTTGTAAACCCACATACAAACAAACAGAGAACCCATGTCAACAGCCACAAACACATACATAAACACACACACACACACACACACACACACACACACATGTGCATGCATATTCACACACATATCTGGTAGTACATTTTGCAATGTTAACACCTACAGTAAGTAAGTAAGTAAAATGTATTTCTATAGCACATTTCACAGATAAAAATCACAAAGTGCTTCACAACTGTAGGGGAATACACAGCAATATAAAATACAAGACAGCACATGACACAAATAAATAACCAAACAAATGCACATAAACAAACAGAAATACATGTCAGACCGGCCTCACCACCCTACAGTCTAACTAAAAGCTTCCTTCCTTAAATAAAACAGTTTTCAACTGTACTGTGTGTGTGTGTGTGTGTGTGCATGTGTGTGTGCGTGTGTGTGCGTGTGTGTGTGTGTGTGTGTGTGTGTGTGTGTGTGTGTGTGTCTAGGTGTGTGTGGTAGTGGGGGGCGTATGCCTGTCTGCGCCCTGTGAAAGTGGAAAAAGTCTGAAGGAGTGTTTAGCATCCCAGTATCCCAGAATTCTCTCTGGCTATCAGAGCAGTTCACCACAATCCGAGACATCAAAGCCACTTAAATACTTTTCATTCTTGGGGCAGCAATAAGCAGGGTGATACGACAGATGCACAATAGGCCCACAGTTTCCTCCTGGCCGCTGCAGTAGTGTTGACATGAGTAGAAATTAAGTTATCACCCCTTTTTAAGGTCCAGACGGCTGTCAGACATGGCCCAGTATTGGCGGTGGTGGCGCGGCAGCGAATGGTGTGATCTCCTTGTATAAACTGTTTACAGTTTGCATTGCATCGTGTGGTTTTACCATCTCCTTCATGTGTAGCAAGTACATGATATGGCTAGATGAATATAGTAGGGCTGTCCAGAATAACATTTTGCTTCAAATACTTCATGGTAATTCCGAACAAGTATTCGAACACTCATTCTCAAAAACACTCTTCTATCTTCATACAAACACTCAACTATAAACACTAAACTTGAATTAAAGCACATAACTGTATAAGAGCAAGTAACAAACTCTTAACTTTGAGTCAACTACTCACCTATGAAGACTCATAGCATATTTTAGCCAATAAGAGTGTGTTGAATGAATAGACACCTTCTTTCAGACAGAGCCAATTGCAATCAATTGTGTTGATGACCCAGTGTAGGGCAGACAATTGCATGTTTAACATGTGGGTATATGGAGACAGTAGGGTTTAATTGGAAAACATGGATGCATAATGTGAAAAAACAAATACTCGAATCCCAATATTTCCCAATGAAGGAATACCCGAATAATCAAGTATTTGGGGTAAGCCCTAATAGCAAAGCAAGGTCAGTGGAATACCCATAATCTAGTTCTTTGTCACAACCCACCCTTAATGACCATAGGTGAGGGTGGGAACGAAAATTGCCCGGCTTGCCTTCCGACTCAGCTCTCTTTTCGTCACAACAGTGTGGTAAAGTGATTGTAATACTGCTCCCACTGCTCCAATTATCTGGCTAAATATCCCACTCCAACGTCCCCTCACTCACAAACAAGACCTTGAGGTACTTGAACTCCTTCACTTGGGGTAAGGAAATACCTGGAGTAGGCACAGGTTTCCTGCTGAGAACCATGGCCTCAAACAAAATCCATATAAATGTATGGTCTGTGTGTTAAATCGTATGCTATTTACAGTATACTGGGTACTGTTATCCTACATTCATTTAACATCTCCACAAGTTTAAAGTCTTTAATTTGATAAACTATTAAGCATATGCAGGGGCGCCATAAAGGAGGGAAAGGTTAGGACAATTCCAATGGCCCCTGGTTGACAGGGGCAAAGAAAGTAGGTAAAACCGAATACATGTTTTTATTATATTATATAAACCATCACCATTGAATATATATATTTCAAATATAATAATAAAATGAATGATCTTGTTTTTGGCAATAAAAGTTAAATAACCCTATTGACCAAAAAGTTAACATCCATATTGACCGACCACCCCCCTGTACCTGCATGAAATGGTTTGGTCCTGCCTTTGCGCACTTATCAGTGACGGTATTTAGTTGCAGTCTGTAGATGAGCCAGAAATAGCGGCCACAATGATTCTCATTCCCAATAAACAAAAATCGGGTTGCCAGAAAAGGAAAGAGAGGAAAGAGAGGGGAAAGACAAAGTAAAGGCTGTCAACCTGTAACCCAGTTTTTCACTAAGAAAGGTGGGTAGCCTGTCTGTAAGTGATATCACTCTTCCACTGGTATTAATTAACCTGTTTGCTTAATGTCCATAGTGAAATAAGCTAGCTAGCTACAGACTAGTGTTATCCTACATTTCATCAACATGTAATAAGTGCAGGGAAACGTTTAGCAAGATATTCATATTAAATCATTGTCCTTGCCCCTTTTAGCAGACTTAACAACAGATGAGTGGGCAGCACCCCAGTCTCCCCACAACTTTACCCCTCCCTGTCCCAGTGAAGAAGGTGAGCAACACTGTGCTAATGATATGCCAGTTAGCATCATTCCAGGGAGTCTGAAGGGATTTCTCTGTCTCTCTTGCTCTTTTTACCATAACAAAAAATTGAAATATAAAATGAAATATTTATTAATGTCATGAAATGAAATTCAAACAAATTATTTTCTCACATAATGGTTATTATTAAATAAAACAATAAATAAAAAAAGAAAAACCCTACTGTCTGTACTGGATGCTGGACAGTTAGAAACAGTGAGTAACTTACCTCAGCCTGCATGTAAATTACAGACAATATTAAAATAATCCAGTTTGATACGTTCATTTAGAGTGAATTATGGCAGTTGAATGACATCTTTAGTATTCCCATCATAAAGGGCAAATTATTTGAAAACTTGCACACACCACACAAAAATCTATTGTATCTATTGTATGTAATCAAGTAGTGGTGATACAGAACTATAGGTAATTTGTGTTCTGTAGTGTTAGTGTAATTTATTGGTATATTGCATATTTTAATATGTATAATGTATATATATACAGTATATATGTAGGGCTGTCGCGATAACCGCAAAATTGGAATACCGCGGTGTTGTTAACCCAACCGCAGGCCGTGGAAAGAAATTGCTGGTTCCGCAAACCGCAATGTTTACATTTTATTTTTTTCATGAGACTAGCCCATCGAATATGACGTCTGATCTAGGGCGTGT
>JAODOY010048259.1:0-19059 GCA_025399855.1 Forbesichthys papilliferus | reverse complement strand
TCTATTGAGGACTCTCTAAGTGGTCTGTCTGCTCTATATAATGTCTCTGGTACTTCTCCCATAGAGTTCTATTGAGGGTTCTGAAAGTGGTCTCTCTTGTAAAGTTTAATGTCTTGTTGAATAGCTCCCCGGCCATCCATCTGTGTGATGGAAAGTTTGGAAGTCTGTTATGAAATAAATATACACACAATCCAGTACCTTCCCTGGCATCATCCTCAAATCTAAACTAGACTTAAACATTCTCTGTGTGTGTGTGTGTGTGTGCGCGCGTGCGTGAGCTGAAAGCTCATCCTCACAGAGGAGAGGTTAAGACATGCACACCATGTTACCTCATGACTATGTAAAGATGATGAATTAAAACAGGCCACAGTTCAACAGGCAGAGGCCGCACACGCACATATGTGTGTGCGGCACGACCTACACTCAAACACACACAGCGCCCGTCAACCGTCTCACCCTGCATTCACACCGCCGACGTATTCAAATTGCAAATCGCTTTTTCTACATGCACGGCGTTCCGCAATCCAGCACCACTCCCAAGAAGAGCAATGTTGTCACTGCTACTCCATCTACAGGAACTGCAATACAGAAAGGTCACTGTCTACCTGGTTAGATGGCCCTGGACTTCTAACTTTGGAAACTTTTTAAGGAAATAAATATGCTATTTGTAATTTCTGGTCATTTCTGTACCACAATAGCGATTGCCCGTTCATGAAAGCTTTACATTTTAAGTTCAGATATTTCTTAATAAAAACTAGGCGGGAAAAACCCAATACATCATCGTGAAACAGCCGGGATTGGTTCACTAGAAAGGCAGAACTAACCCTTTTATCAGTATCCTGATTGACCCATGTAGGTTATCTTTTTGGTTATTTGGTTCCAATCAGCAAAGTGCCTGCCAGATAGTATCTTAAATAGTTTTTTTAGAATAACATACATATATGAGTGTGATCTTTATTCTTGACAGAACCCTTGTTTTCATAATCCCGCTTGTCGTCAATGCAGCTACACATTTTTTTCAACACAGAGTTTTTTTGTTGAATTTGACAAAACGTGTATTAGCTTACAAATTCTCTTGCATTAGCTGACTATACCTTTAAGGAACATGGACAGTGGGGAGAAAAGACATATATAACAGCCATTTGTGGAGCAAGAACCAGTGCTCAGTTGTTAGAAACATGTTACTTAATCATAATCATTCAGCATATCTCCCTACTTATGCCACATGGTCCGTTGCACAGTGTGAGACACCCCCCCGCTGCTAATGACATTATATTGAGATGCAGTGGCCGGCTCTCACGTTTAATTGTGATGGATGGGAAGACCGCAACGCATTATTGCTCACCGTTCATCAAGTTAACTTTCTACATTAGGAAGTTGAATGAGTTTCCAGCAGATTCAGATCAGCGCAGCAATTATCGGATAAGAGGGGTTGTAAAGGAGAGAAGGTTCTCGGTGGGTCTCAGAGGAAATTTACCCCGTGTCCCAAATTGAATGTATCCAGACAGAACCACGAGCAGAACTCATATACATTACTCTTTAACATTGCTACAGAGACCGTAGAATGGGGATCTACAGCATAGTGTATTATCTATTTGTGGGTCATATCTACTGTATACGTGGGTCATGGGTCAGATATGAATATAGATTATTTAGGTGTATATCTGACCTATTCTGACGTAAAACAAATTCTTCTCCAACTTAAATTAACCCTGTATAAGTTTCTGCCACTACATGTCATACCGGAGCGCCAGTATCACAGACCCAAACATATTATTCGTGGGCCATGCACGCGTGGTTGGCACGACTATGAAAGCAAAGAACAGAGAAGATTCCACCACACGCAGAGGGAGTGTGGCGTCATGAATGGTTGCTACTCTATTACTTCTGTTCATTTGACTACAGTACGTTACAGTACATCGAATATTGAATGCAATGTTTACGGTACGGTATGTTTACGGTACTTTGACAGTTTCTCTCAGCCTTTAAGCTCCACGCTGAATGTTTATCACTTTATTTTTCCAATTCCATTCCCCTCAAACTCTCTCGCTCTATCTCCCGCTCTCTCTCTTCTCTTAGCTGCACTGCAGATTGCAGCAGAACCAGAAAATCCTCTTCATCACAGTGCAAACACCATCTGTACTGTGTCAGCCCTAGGCCCCAATCAACATCTAGATATTCCTGCAGCATAGAGGACAGAACAGGACTCAATAAGATGTACACACAAGTCACGATATCACAGCGCACAATGTCGAGCAAGAGTGCTCCCGTGAAGGTCAGCGCCTGAGCTACGCAGCTTCTAAATCTCTATAAGCACATTTCTGCATTTGAATATGCTAAATCTGTAGACAGCAACATAAGATATTGGAAACAGATGCATCCTGCTTCATTTGTAGTTTGTTTGCAGTCCATGTAGTATTGACCAATCTTGTCTGTGTAGAGAACTATATCCAATCTTCAAAAAATTAATTTGATCTGATGACGATTGTGCTTTTTTATTCATACGAGGATTCATATGTGAATATCGGTTCATACAGATTTGCCGAGATTAATTTGCGTCTCAAATAGGACATCGGACTATAAACAATGACTAGCGGACATAAAAGGAAGACTTGGCATGGATATCTGAAATCCTGGTATAAATATCCCATAAATATTGGACCTTGCTCCCGTCGGCTGTCTCTCTGTCAGACGATGCAGCCAACGGGTTCCAAGATTGCGTACCTTCTGAGTACAAGCACACAGTTTCGACAAAGCCAGGGTTCTGAATCACGACTTATCAGAGGAAGAAATAAAAATGTCACATAGCAGCATAAACCTACAATAATAACTCAAACAAGAAAAGCACAGTATATTAATATTACACATACATGTTTATATGAATGCCTACCGCACCTTCTTATTAAACGAGCATTGATGTTGTGTTTGCCTGTATATTCGGAACTGGCTCCTTTAACACCTAGATATCCCTTCGGGGATTCATACAGTGTTATTCCATTTAACCCTAACAGTGGTTCTCTGGGCGCCTATTGTTATTATTACCATAATGATATCAAGATTGCATTCCTCTCCACTCCTCCTGCTCTCCTCTCTACAACCTGCTTACAGCCACATGCAACTTTGTACACAGTTGTTTGTAAACATAAGCAGTGAGCTGGAAATCTGGGTTCTGGGGTATGGAGAGAGAAATGTCTCAAAACTAGTTGTAAATAAATTCAAGTACCATGATCCACAAAGGTTCCACGATTTACAAACCATCCACAAACACAAAATGCCTTACTCGTGACTCTCCATACTGTAGAGAAACTTGCATATCGTTTTTTAATACAGTTTTTACAGAAAAATATTCATTAGAAAAATGTCATGTTATTAACATGTTTTTTTGTGATCATAAACCATTAAACTAGAATACCCAACATGAATTATTTTCTATGTGAGTCCTTTGGTTTTACCACAGCCTAATCAACAACTCCAAAGGCACGCATAGCTCCTATAGTGTGGTGAGGCTTCGACATGTATTCAGAAGAGCGTAAATATTAAAGAGTCGAGCGAACGTAATGTGCCACTAACTCAGCAGTAGCGGTTCTGTCCTGCGGAGAAAGTGGATGACACAGAGCTCAAGGGCATATCCATTAAGTGGAGTTAGCAGCTATGCCTTTCTCTCCAGCATTATAAACATTAATAATTCAAATTAGCAACAGAGTGTTGTTTCTTGGGGGGAGGGGGGATGAACACACACACACACACACAGAGACAAAAACAAAACTACCCGTAAAAAGCGACATCTCACAACCCTCCGCCCCCCCTTTCCTCATCAAACGTCTGCATTAAATATGAAACAGAGGCCGAGGAGACATACACAAAGCCATTAATCTGTTAGGTGGTTTGGAAAGTAAAAGAGGCGCGCAGGAGAAGGGCAGCAAGATAAAGAGCGGCGGGCAGGCCAGGGGTAGAAGACGTGAATGAGCGTCAGATGAAACGCCGCGGTCTAGCCGTGACTTCAATGAAAGAGCGAAAACGGAGGTTGTGCGTTGTATGTGTGCGTGCATGCGTGCAGGCCTCGTTTCGGTGAGCGCGGGACCACGGAGGCCGACGACCCCGATGACCCCCGGCGCCACTTACTCCTCGGGCCGGGGGCCTTCGGAGACACGAGGCGGAGGACCCTGCCTCCGTCTCCATGGAGACTGCCTTCTTTTGATATAAGTGGGAAGGGTGGGGCTTTCCGGACTAATGAGCTGGAGGAGGTTATACCTCACTGCCTCCCTGACGCAGGAAAAGGAGGGTAGAGGGAGAGGAGAGGGGGAGAGGAAGGGGAGAGAGGGAGGGGGAGAGAGGGGGACCACGGCGGAGGAGCTGCATAAAGGAGCGACGAGAACAAAATGCAGTGCCGCCCGCCAAGTCCAGAGAGGAACAGGGAGGAAGGGATGGAGGCAGAACGAGAGAGACGACGCATGACAGAAGGAGCAGGCTTCAGAGAACAGAGACATAGCGAAGACCGGAGGAGGAGGAGGAAACAGAGAGGAGGGGGGCGGGGGGGAGAAGATACGTGTGACAGTAAACGGGAATGTCTTGAAGGGAGACTGTTTCAGAAATGTCAGCCATCCGCTAAGCCTCAGAATGGCAGCCATCGCTCTGTTTGTAGAGAGGAACATCTTGGAGGAATACTAGATGGGTAAATGATGCAGTAGAAGCGAAAATGCTGAAATACACACATGAAAATAATTATATCCCATATTAAATCTAGAGTGTCATCTGCAAGTTAAAGTGATTTTATATGATTTGATATGATTTTCTGCCACTAGATGGCACACGACCCAGACATCCCAACCAAAATAAATGCTCCGTGGGCCACACACACACTCACAGACTAACAGCATGTGCGGCCGGTCCGTCTATGTAAACAAAGGACATAGGTGCTCAAATAACAACACGTACCGAGGCTGTGTGTTCTCTGCTCAGGACACCATTACTAAACTATGTACAAATGTCACACAACACCTTTAAAGGCAGGTCTAATCATTCTCGAGAATGCTTGCTAACTTCGAGCTCAACACTTCCTCAGATGCTCCGCCCCTCACATTGAAATGCATTACAAAGCCAAGGGCATTATTGTACCGAGCAGTTATCTTTATGTTCCTATTTAGGTAGCCAAGGCTGCGAAGATAGAACGGTAAGCGAGCGAAATGAGGATATATTTGGTGAATTTGACAAAAAGTGAATTAGCTTACATTTAGCTTACAATAGCTGTTCCTTTAAGCTAGCTAAATAAGCCCTCTGTTAATTGGCCCCTCCCTGTCATTTGTAACATCACCTAGTACCTGTGTTGCCATGACGTCTAGGAGACACACCTTACTCCCTCCTGAGCTTCTGTGATTGGCGCGCGGCGCGTGGTATCAATGAGAATCTCTCAGTAGGCCAATAACAAATAATAAAATGGCCACTATGATACTTGACACATGATCACATTCAGAAAAGGCAAAAATGAAAATAGGTATTGAGTGAAGCGTAAAAAAAAGGCTTCTCGTGGCCTCTTCATTATATTTCCCCTTTTCTTATCACAAGCCACACCTCTCTGTGCTATCAGCATTGCAGGACCACCCCTCACGCTGTAATTCAATGGCTACAGCAAGTAGGCTAACCAGCTAACTAGCTAGCAACCGTGTCTCTATGTACTTCATCATGCGCCCCAGGGAAAACCCCAGGCTCCCCCGGGCCCCCCCTCCGCCCACCCAGGGTTCTCACGCTCTAAAGCCCCCCCCCTCTCTGGCCAGAACTTCTGTGTCGGATCTGTGTCTATTTCTGGTGCTGCCGATCTCATCAGCGGCTCACATCTCAGTTCCCCCACGCGTGCCTGCCACCACCGCAGCGGGCATCCTAATGAGGGAGCTGCCTCGCAAACCACTACCCCTCATCTACGCGGACCCTTCCACTACATCGGTGGTGTGTGGGAGGGGGGGTCATTCAGCACTCACTATAATGTAACGATAGCCTGGCACTGTGGCAATGTGGTCTGCAAAGAGGCACGATTAAGCTATGCCTTCTTTTACGTTACAAAAGCCTTGAGATAGTAGAACTGACGGGTACATTCACGATAATATTCCTCAGTGGCCTTGACACCTGGCATGGCAGATGGATTGTTAGACACACGTCCATCTGGGGAGGCGTCCAACGAAACGATTGGATGAAACAACTTGTGCTGCTGTCACACCTAAATCACTCCCGTAACTATCAGAAGAACACGATTGGTCAGATATAAGTAGTCTACGCTATCAGAAGAACGCGATTGGTCAGATATAAGTAGCCTACGCTATTAGAAGAACATGATTAGTCAGATATAAGTAGCCCACGCTATCAGAAGAACACGATTGGTCAGATTTAAGTAGCCTACACTATCAGAAGAACATGATTGGTCAGATATAAGTAGCCTACGCTATGTGAAGAACACGATTGGTCAGATATAAGTAGCCTACTCTATGAGAATAAGTGATTGGTCAGATATAAGTAGTCTACGCTATGAGAAGAACACGATTCGTACGATTTAAGTAGCCTACGCTATCAGAAGAAGACGATTGGTCAGATATAAGTAGCCTTTGCTATGAGAAGAACACCGATTGGTCAGATTTAAGTAGCCTACGCTATCAGAAGAACACCGATTGGTCAGATATAAGTAGCGAACACTGATGTTGTCCAACCAGAAGGAGTCGGTTGCCTCAACCATAACTGATAACTTACATAAACACACTCAGAGGGATGTCGGTCGAGCTAACCAACCTGCATTGCAGTCCAACCAGTTGAATGCATGTCTTCTAATACCAGTGAACTGTGTTTGGTGGATCCTTAACAGTATAGCGTGTTTTGATATGCAGCGCAGTATTACAACACCGCTGTCAAGCCCCCTTAAGCGGTTGAAAAAGCCCTATAATGAGGCAAGGACAGAGGCTTTGATAGCTTGATCGTGTGTGTATGATCACTGTTACTCTGAACTGGAGGCTAAAGCGTGGAAAGTGGTGTTAATCTTGAAGTAAGGCTCCAGTCTGGGCTGTGAGCCAAAATTCTCTCCACCCAAAAACCTTCTGCAAAGCCTCTAAGGTTACGTCACGCTAGACGTCCCCTTGATGGTTATTGCAATCTAGTCAAACGTGGTTTGTAATTTATCTGACCTATTTTGTATAATGTAGAGAATTAAACTTTTAATAGGTAATTCTGGAGAAAGCTTATTGATATTTAATTAACTCGATCAAAACAAAAACCTCTCTAGAATCCAAAAGGGTGAATTCCTCATTCTGGCCCCTTCTCAAGGTTTCCTCCTTGTTTACCTGTGTGGTTTTTATGTTTTATATTTTTCCTTGCCCAGGGGGAGGAGCAGATTAAGGGGGTGTCGTTTGTTTCCATGTGACATTTGGGCCTGTGCATCCCAATGAGACTGTAATGTGATTAATTAAGGGCTGTATAAATAAATTGTACTTGACTTGACTCTTCCTTCAACTCCACATGAAGCTCCGTCCGACACATTGGGAACACATCGTCAAGGCTGGGATATTGTTGTTCTGTGTGGTATGCACCACTTTGTTTGTGTTCTTATTTACAGAGGCAGGGCTGTGTAGCAACACCACATTATTTTTCAGCACACTCGGCAGCTAAACAGACCGCAAGGAGACATTTAGTGAATTTGACCAAAGGTGTATTAACATGCAATCACTTACATTTATAATAGATTTAAGATGAGTGAGGTCTCAACAAACCACTGCATAGAATCACTGCAGTAGAGGTCAGATTTGTTTTGTATTTTTACAGGGATTACTGGTGATTACCCAAACACAGTAAAATGAATGTTGACCTGCACTAAATAATATAACGGTAAGTTAGAATACATCAATGTCCAGAAGCCTATATACACAAATGCTTTAGTTCACATTCAGGATAAAGGTTATAACACTTTAAAAACTATTTTTGAACAAAACATGGGGGTGGGGGGGTGTATGAAGCCAGTATAACTGGAGTGCAGAGCCCTGCAGAAAGATAATCTATATCCAGCCTCGGTGGGATCATGTTTCAAGGTTACAGATTAATTTCTTCTTCAGAAGCCATTTGGGTCATCAGCTAAATAATATGCAAAAATGTATGCATGCATCCACTGACCAGCAGGGGCAGTAATAATCACCTTATACCGCATATGGGATTTAAATACACACATCAAAGTGACCTACTCAGAGATGCACAATTAATGCACAAAGCTTGACATTGAACACACGACTTTGGCTTGTGAAAGCTCAGGCCAGACAGACTCACGGCCCCTGAGGTTTCATTAACGTGAAAGAGGAACATTATACTGGCAAATGAGAATGTGCTAAGCTACAGTGGGAGCGGGCCTTAAATCCGGTATTTTTAGCAAGAATGCGATAGCCTGACTAATGTAGATTCCTCTTCTTTCATTCTCAAATCTGACCATTTACTAGGGCCTTTGCAAGGAGCATTGTAGATGCATGCTGATCAAACATTCCCTTCCTCCACAGTGTATATTTCAGATTTCGATGTCAGTGACAGTGACATCATTGATCCAATAGTGTAGAATAGAATGTATGTGGTATAATACACTTTCTTCTCTGTGATAATGTTTATATATATAAAAAAAGTATAATAATAATAATAATAATTGTTACTATGGCATTCGTCACACTTCTGTTGTCGTTGTTCACAGAGGACGATAATAAAGCTTTGTCTTCATAGGTTACGGACAGCTAGGAATCTGGGTTGTCTGTGCTCAGATTATGCTTCTAGTATCCTGACATCCTGACCGCTAACCTGACATGCCAGAGGAATTGTTGTCACAAGTCCATCTGGGGAGCCGTACATTGAAACTGTTTGTGAATGGCAGTACTTTCAAAACAATACTTGGCAGTTGATTGGATGAACCATCCGGTCGTTTTCGCTGTCGGCACCATGGTCGGCACACCTAAACCACGCCCATATAGCTATAAACATGACGCAAAATAATTCTGATGCATTTCAGACTGATTCTCACAGCGAAATTAAACTGAAGCTTTCGAGATCAGGACGGTCTTGCGAGGCTAAGTCAACGCAGGAAAACTAAAGAATTTGGACAAACATCAACCCTCGTACAGAAGAGATTTCCACGTTTCCACTGTAAACTGCAGCCTGCACTAGAGTGAACAGCAGCGATATGCCACAATCAGTGTAAGCTACCAATCAATGACACACATTGGTATCACAGCATGCAGCCAAAGCCTGTGAAGAGCCCCCTCCCCCTCCCCCACCCCAAACCAGCCACTGCAGAGAGAAACTACAATCAGCTCGGGTATGTGCGTCACCCTGGACGAAGATTGATTGCCCGCGAGGCGATGCACTTTATTCCTCCTCACTAGCTTGACTTCTCCCATAACCAGAACCTGTCTGTCTGTCTGCCTGCCTGTCTGTCTGTCTGTCTGTCTGTCTGTCTGTCTGTCTGCCTGCCTGTCTGCCTGCCTGCCTGCCTGCCTGCCTGGCCATCCACTCTAGTTATAACCACACCTTGCAAGAGAAAACCAGCTGATTCCATTACAACCCACAAAACGCTGAGGCGTTATGTGGATGAAGACCTGTCCATCACTGAATACAGGTTGTTGCTGTTGAGGGGCTGGATAAATTGATTTTAGGGCCAACGCTAAGACTGTAAGCTGATCTAGGGGATTTCAAATCTGATATGAGCAGCTTATTGCTTTGGATCCTGGTAAATACAAACATCTATTTAAAGAATACAGATGTGAAACACATGACAATATCTTCTATAAGCTGTTATGAAGAGGTGAACAGTGGTGAGGAGAGCTTGGAGAGACTTTGAAATCCTTATTTTTCAGGCCAGTAAACATAGTGTGTCTATCAGCGTCATAGTTAGCTAGTCATAGTTAGCTACATGCATGCGGTGTAGCTCTGCTGGTTCGATGGTTCGTCCAATCACATGCCAAGTATTATTTTGAGAGCGCCTGCCCTTTTGAAACAGTTTCAATGGACGGCTCCCCAGATGGATGTGTCTACACAGACACAGATATCTGGCGTGTTAGATTAGCATAAAATACCAGTATCTTACTGCATTGCGCCCGCCACAGCATGACCACACGTTTTAATGGCCTACAGACATGACATTATCTGAGTAGCTATACTCAATAGCTTCCCTTCAAGCTAATGGCCCCGCAGACTCTGATGAGGAGGAGCTGTTGCATTGTGTTTTAAGGAGCTGAGGCTCGGATCGAATCTGTGCACAGCTGGCCATGTCAATATGCTGCTGTGAGTGTGAATGATCTGGGCTCTCTCGTCACTGAACCAAACAGGGTCTGGATGTGTCACTGTGTGTGTGTGTGTGTGTGTGTGTGTGTGTGTGTGTGTGTGTGTCATATCCCCAAGGTTCCTGTAACAGCACGACCCATTTTAACCTCATCATATTTAAGTAACTGGAGTCTCCGCTGTATACAGCTCCACAGAGATACTCCATCTTAATGTTTTCTCTAAACTGCTTCTGTTAGCACAAATTAATCCACTGATCTTTATATTCTTATTTCCCTATCCTCCCAAAGTTAACACTGTCTGAATACTGACCAGGTACATGACTCCTTCCCAATTTACGTGTATAGCTATACAGTCATCCGAATCAAGGATTCTTCTAGGGGTTAGTCGAAGGGCAGCCATCGTCATCCTTCAAAGCATGTTTGTTTCACACCAGACAAAAAAAAAACAGAGGAAGGGGAGGGGGGGGGGGGGGGGGGCATTTTTGTGGGGGGCAGGGGTTCTGACACTGGAGATACAGTCTCTAACCAATCTCCCACTTTTGCCTCACTCCGTTAAGAGCTCTTGTTTAGAAGGCTGACGGAACAGAGACAGGAAATCTAGTCACAGTCTGACTACGACACTACCTGTCTATTTGGCGTGTGTAAGATGAGAACACGTGAATACAAATTTGACAAGACGTGGGTGTTCAGAGGGCCGCTGTGGAAAAGCAGACACTTTTTATGTTTCCGTCTGATGCCTACATGGCATTAATGAATGATGTGAAATCACATCCCCCACGATACACAGAGGACAGTGCAAGTCTAGACGCAGCGGAGCATTGCACATCTGTTAGCAAGCTCCCTTGCTATCGATCAGACATCTGCTCACGCGCCGCTATAGGACTCCGGGGAGGAGGGAAGGGGTTTAGCCAGACATTGGCTACACCTTTGTGATGTCGTCTCTCAGGTGAGGAGGTCACCAGGCCGGGACGTCAAGCGTCAGGCGAGCTTAACAAGGATCGAGGTGATGCCTTCGGACGTATCGACCCTAATGCGATGCTTGCTAAACCCTGTCCTCTGTGAAGCCATAGGCAGCGCACAAAATCAATGGCAGTTCAATTCAATTAAAGACGCTGGGAGAGTGATGAATGGCTATCAAAGTAACAACTAGCGTACTACTTGAGACGTCGCCACGTGCACCAAGAGAGATTTTCACTGCTGTACTGACCTAATCAATACAATTACATCCAAAAATGGGTGCGTGTTCAATATACAAACTGTGCCCATATATTTTATTATAATTTGGTAATGTGACAATATGACAAATCCCTAACTGAACTTGACCTGACGAGAATGACGAAACCAAACCACTTGACCTGTATTCTGTAGCAGAACTAATCAGAGAGCTGACGACATTATCAATTAGTGCTTCCCAAACATGTTATCACGTTGCAGTGAATCAGATTTGAAAGATTATAGTGAGACAACACATTAACCTGAGAATGACAGCGTACTATTTTCCCTCTACGACAATCTGATAAGATCTATTTTACAGCATTACAGAGCATGTTATCCATGTTGTCGTATACGGTGACACAGCCTAGTTCCATTATGCCTCTTCTGTGTTGACAAGCATATTTGCACAGTGTGTGATGTCAAGGGGGCAGGATGGTCTAGTGGTCTGGGTGTTGGACTTCCAGCTGGAAGTGTGTGTGTGTGTGTGAGTGTGTGTGTGTGTGTGAGAATGTCAGGCAAAATACTGTAAAGCGCTTTGGATAAAAGCGCTGTATAAATGTGCCCATTTACCATCAAGAGGAGAGGAGCAGTCCACCAGCTTTCTGGCTGTGCTGCCAACAGCCATATCATAGATCACCATAAGGGTCGTTCTGCTATAAAGGACAAGGTAGCTTATCTGACATTGAGCAGTCTATGGGCGCTTTAACAGTACAAATGCATCAGCAGATAATATATGACTTCATAGACATTTTTTTTTTTTTTTTTTGCTTGGGAACGGAAAAGCAAAATAAATTAGGTTTATGACACATGACGGAACAACTATGGCATGAAAAATGTTCCTACTGTGTCATGAAAAAGAGCATGCACCTCTTAGTGTATAGTAGCTGAAGGCCAATCCCCCCATCCACACACACACACACACACACAGGCATCAAAGCGTGGCAAATTGATAGCCACTCTCCACGAAGGCCAACCGCACATGTTTTTAACACCATCCATTTGTTTTGTCTTCTGCAGTAGTTCCAGTTACGTCACGTTAGGCCTATTCTCGCAGAGCCAGCCTTTACTTACGTAAAGTCTAACTGCCTCAAGATCCAGCTCGATGACAGGAGAGGTATTTTTATTGACATGCACAATGACAAACTACGTAACTAAGTGACAAAGTTGAATGATAAACATGCAGAGGAATCAGTTAGGAAAATAACCTACAAGATCTGTTAGATAAGTAGAGGTTAAGGTTACTGCTTAAAATAAACTTAAATCACTTCAATTAGTTAAAAAAATATCTCACCAGAATTACGGATACAGATTTTGGCACTGACACTGCTAACAGCCAATGAATATCAACGTCTTCACTTCCGGAAAGTGCTGTTGAGCTTCCAGGGGTCTATGTTTGAGACAGCACAGAGTTGCTTGTGTGACGTGGTGCCAATGAACAGAAGATGCTGAGACTACTTTAGGCCTAGCTGTGTCCAGACAGCAGTGTCTGTAACCATAGCAACTCCTCATGCACTCATAACTCAAAGTGCATATTTTCTGCCGTGCCAGAACTGTATGATTTCCCGCCACCGTACCATCATCTATCCAGCCTGTGACGAAGTTGATCTGGAGGAAACGCCCGTGATAATAAGGCCTGGTGTAACCACACACACAATTCACTTCATAAACGCTCCATTGAGAAGTGCTACTTACTGGGCGTAGACCACTGGTTATTGTTGAAGCTTCTGGACGGCCTTTAACCAAACGGTGTTGCCACATCTGAGCCAGCAGACCAATACTAATAAGATACTATAGAATATAATCCTCCACAGCTTTCACACGTGTGCGGCCGTGCTTGCGGTATTACCGCTTCACAAGAAGTATCCCTCACGTCCTCTGTGATGTCATGGTGATGTCACACACACAACATATGTCTCCCCGCCCTCCCCATATGTCAGTCTCACCCTGGCACGGCCCTCCCCTATCCCCTGGAGGCTTTCACCAATTTGTCAGGGCTGGCATGCAGACACACACACACACTCCCATCTTCCCCATCCCTACCCCTCCCCCTCCACCCCCTGTGCCCACCTGCCACCACCACAACTCCCGCCGCAGGACGGCCAAAGCTAGCTCTCCGTCCAAGCGGGCACCAGCTGGCCCCACAGGCTGCTATGGCGACGGCGGTGGCGGATGTTGGCGCCATCGTCTGACGGTTTGTCAGACCTGACTGAGTAACTGTCTGTGTCCCCGTGGCAACTAACAGCACACATTAAGTGACTGTCTGCGTCCCCGTGGCAACTAACAGCACACACAAAGTGACTGTATGTGTCCCCGCGGCAACTAACAGCACACACGAAGCGACTGTCTGCGTCTCCGTGGCAACTAACAGCAAACACGAGGCGACTGTCTGCATCTCCGTGGCAACTAACAGCAAACAAGAAGCGACTGTCTTTGTCCCCTTGGCAACTAACAGCAAACACGAGGCGACTGTCTGTATATTATTATTATTATGATAATAATTGTATTATAATGATATTCAAGGGGTTAAAATACACGGTAGCAAAATATAAATGAAGGAACCATGGAGGGTAATGTGTGACGGATAGGACAGAAGTCCAAGTTTGACTGAAAATTGTTTGATTTAAAGCAACACTTAATAATTGTAATGATAATTATTTATGGGGGAATCATAATATTCAAGATAGCAAGCATATTGATACATAATCAACGTAACGTTGAGATGAATGTCATTGCATTCTCTGCTATTGTTCATTTCGCCTAAAACCTTTACAATGATCATTGCAAAGGTCTGTCTTGTTAAGACTAGAATAGATGGTACCCTATTAAGGCAACTCAATGAGCGTGATGAATTCTACTAAATAGATGCTGAACAGAAACTGGTTCTTCTGTATAGGTTTACTGTCATGATAATCTGCTCTCCGTCTTTCTTCACACAAGCTGCAGTTGCTATGCCAGCCTAATATAAACATCTTTTAGCGAGCAGATGTAAAGCCAACATTCCAAGGCAGTGTCAAGTACAGAATTAAAAAGGGTGAATAGGGGAGGTTGAAAGATGTCAAGAACAAGATTCACAAGAGTGACGTTGTTGTTTATACGGGTGCATAAACTATCAAGCTCCCAGTGAATGTTGTCTTTAGAGTTCGGAGCCATTGGCTCGCTTAAAGGACCAATCATTCCGTAACCTTTTCCCTCTGAAAGCAATTTCCCTCTAAATGTTAGTGACCCCGCGCCACCACCGTATATGCTTCCCCACTGCCCCCCCCCCCCCCCACCCATGCACCAAACAACTCTCCACCCCATTGGCTTCTGCAGCCCGTGACAGGGTTTGACACACGAGTAGAACCTTTACGGAACCACTGATCCGAGATCCAAATCTATTTGTCAGCGCCTTAAACGGTTGCATTGGGCAGTGTGCAGAAGAAAGTTTTGTACCACGCTGCAGCAACGACCCACATTCTCTAAGGTGAGGCCTTAGCTCTGCAGCGCTATGCGGTACAGGGAAATTCAATTCGGCTGTGCCTGCACCCCGAAATACTACATAATCGTCTTGAGTTACCAACAATGCCCACCCTGTCTATAATGAGGAGATGAGAGAGATGAGCATGGGGAAGTTAAAAGTGTCACGAGGTCAGTTTGAATTGTCAATAACAGGCAAATCATATTTACTGTTGGTGCACATTTGAAAGAACCCATTTTACTTTACTGCTAAAACGTTGTTTGCAGTACATGCTGCATTTTGCCGCAGGATCAAAAAATAAATCAATGGATACATGGATCAATAGATAAACAGCCACAAGCTTTCAGGCTGTCATGCCAACCGTTCATTGCACAAAGGCATTTCAGTGATGAAGGCATCTCATATGGAGGTGTGGCTAATCACTCACAGCAGACGGGGTACATTTTGTTTGGAAGAAAACCATGCAGACTCATGTCTGCGGACCCCACAGGGCTCAAGGAGGTCACAGCTCAGCCTACACTGCTGTCTGCGCTGCGTGCATCGCTTTGCCGCACGTGGGGGACCCTCCTTGCCTTGTCGGGGGGAGAGCTGGACATAGAAATCGCGTTCTGTGTCAAAAGTGTCACCTCTAAAAATGACACGTACTGTAAACAGAGGAGACAAGATTCAATATCTAGCATTGTCACAGCAATCTAAGTTAGCCTTGCTAACCAGATGTGTGAATATGGTCTGGCCAGGCTACATTGGGAAGCATTAGCAATCGTTTGCGCCCAGTAGGATGAAACGATTGCTAATGCCTCCCAATGTAGCGTTTAATCAATCGCCGTTGCTACAAAGGTTTTGATCACCGCATCTAGCTAGCACCATTTTGAAACACACTTGACTTCAAGGTCATCTCGCTAACCCACCCTGACCGGACCACCAGCAGGGTGGCTGTGCAAACACTAATGTGATCAGGGTCTCCAGACTATAATCTCAGCAGAAATAAATTGATCTGAGAGCTCTAGTCGGGCGGAGCCAGGCTAGCTGACTGCACTCCGATCACAATAATTGCTGACAAAATTATGGGAGGAGCTGAACTCCCCCCCCGACCCCCTCCACAGTGACCACATCATTCATCAACAACAGGAAGAGGGTTGGGGGTCGTAGTTAGCACACGCACAACACACACAACGCCCGCACACACACAGAGTGGTCTTTCATCTCTCTCTCTTGCCCTTTGCCATTAGTTCTCTGGAGCAACGCTCAGCCAATCAGCTGCCATACTGCTGCTCCCACAATGGGGTTTTCCCATTCCCTGCAGTCCCCTCTCGCTACAGTATAACCGCTCAATTTATCTCTGTTATTGCTACCAATAACGATACAGTTAGGAATGGCTCTCACATGCAGTGTCGGGCTCTATTAGATGCCACATCACAAAGAAGAGAGCTGAACAATAGTGTGAAATAGACCCATTGGTCAGCTCGTTGGTATATATGGAATTAAGTTCCCCTTAAAGAGTAATGGAGGATCGTAGCGTATGTAAACGTAGGGAAGCCTTACCCAAATAATAATGACTCCTTTCATCAAATTAATGGACGGTTTAATAATTGCAATGTTCACTCGTGGTCTCCCCAAGCAGTGCGCTATCCATTACGGGCTTGACAACTCTCGGGGCCACGTGGAATATTTAGCGTTCTCCTTCACACAACTTTTATTATGCAGGAAAACGGATATTTGCCCAGCAAGGTGTCTCGCGATGCGCATTTATCCTAAGTCACTGCAATGTGCTCTCTATCTCGCTCCCCCCTCTCTCTCTATCTCTCTCCCCCCTCTCTCTCTCTCTCTCCCCCCCTCTCTCTCTATCTCTCCCCCCTCTCTCTCTCTCTCTCTCCCCCCTCTCTCTTTCTCCCCCCTCTCTCCCTCACCCCCCCCCTTCTCCTCCCCCCTCCGCCCACGGTCCTGCATGACCCATCTTCTCCTTAACATGTGCACCTGACCCCTCCTGAACACGTGCCGTGTCACCGGCGATTACCGAGCGCAGGCGTCCTCCGGCCGCCATCTGCGGCTGTGCGCTGGAGAGCTGCGCTGGCATCAGCCGTGAGCACAGTAGCCAGCCACCTGCCACCTGAGAGAGAAGGGGGCTCACACACTGTTGACCGGAGCCCTTCCAGGTACAGATACAGCTGGGATTTGATTTTCACTTCCCAAGACAACAGTGTTGCCGGCGCGGGGTTCAATGGTCAAATTAAGACCTTCATGTGTGACGAGACCAACCCCAAGGAGCCGATTGGCTGGAGAGATAAAGGCCACTTATTATAAGAAAGCCACAGTCTGGTGATAGCCAGGCTACTTATTATGCAGCCCATAAAAGGAAATTAAGGCATATACAGATGTATTGTACAGTGTATTGCATATATAGCATGGAAGCTAATTAGCACTTAATCAAGACGTGCATTTTTTCTTTTTCTATTGTAACCTTTGAATAAATGGCAAAAGACCTCTCCACACTAATGTGCATGTACAATATATAGTCATTACAACCGTCACGCACACGTTCTGCTTTCAACCCCATTCATTACAGGAACATGGGTTGTTCCATTTGAGACATGGCTTCTAGTGGGTAGTAATTCCCTCTAAACTTTAGACTCATTAGAGAAGAAAGTTAATGCAGTCAGTGCAAGGAGAGGATCTAAATGGAATTCGCCACCGGCACTTTCTGCATTTTCAATTTGCAGTAAGTCGCACGTTTTAAGGCTGCTTTGAGGAGTAACTATCTGGTGATAGTTCATCAAATAGATGTCCATAAAACTCCTCATAAACACAAGAGCATGATTTTCCCCCACACAAGTCATTAGGTGACTCCAAGCTACAGAAAGGGATTCAAGAGCTATACCTTCAACCACTAAGAACCATTGAATTCTGTGCCATTTTTAGTCTGAGGCAATTACGTCTGTGTGAATTTGTGATGTATCCATTCTACATTGAAGTTCTTCTCATCTTGCTATCGTGCAGCTAACATTATACTGCCTCCATGATCTACACCACAGTCTTTACAGACATTAGGCTTAATGACATGGAGGTACAAAGATGCTGGGGATTTCCACGTTGATTTTCCAACAGACGGCCCGTCATTGGACAGTGAGAATAATGTCTTCTACACCTGACGACTCTAATGGGATTCTGACACAACCTCCACGGTAGCAGAGGCTGTGTCAGACATTTATAGCAGCTAAACAATTATAAACATTGCATGAAATTATATTTTGATTTTAGAGCCTATAAAGTAAAAAAATTAAAGATGAAAAAAAGAAATATGTTTTTCTAATGTTTGCACTTGTTTGCACTCCAGTAAAGTAAGCAGATAAAAATGTCGTCTGATGCGCCCGACCCCTAAACCTTCTTTTCAACACCACAGATGGACATCTCCATTGACCAATCACAGCCAGTAATCATTATGAAAGTGAACCGCCCAGTTAATTACCATGGCCCCAAGAAGGAATTTACAGCACTGCTCTAGATCTCATATTGACATTAAATCAGCACTTACTATAACTGCCATCGTCAGGAGACAATGACACTATACGCTCATGCATGTCCGCAGAGCGAAGTAATGACAATGATACAAAACATTAGCTTTGTTCGGTCTACCCGGGTTTCATATCTTAGTAGGACTGGGCGATATGGACCAACAATCATGTCCCGATATATTGGAATATGATTGGAGGAGATAAAGCGGGAAACCCGACAGAAATGTGACATTGTTTTTATTTTTAGTGACTTAATTGTAGTTGTACATGGTTAAATCCATAGCAGAGAGGTTGTGAATATTGCAGTATAATGACAGTTTACTAAATGTAATCCACATTTGTTTTTGATTACAGGGTACCTAGTTTCCGATAAGCTATACATTTGTCACTGGATGACGAAAAATATGTAGGCCCACTTTGTGCGAGTGACTTCTAGCCACTATATTCACAGCACTAATATGCTCAGTTGCACATTGTTATGTAATCCCTGTGCACAAGGACAACCGTGCGGCGCTTGCTGGATACCTGTTCCAAACGTGGTTCCACTTCCAACAGGGTGAGTGCGTAACTGTGTTTATTGTTACCATAACTACACTCC
>JAODOY010048248.1:0-19061 GCA_025399855.1 Forbesichthys papilliferus | reverse complement strand
AAAATAATGGGCTTCACTAACACAGAAAGAACACAATAATAGTGTTACTCACACAAGAAGAAGAGTTCCCAGGCAGGTTCAACACCTCCATGGCCCCAGCAGTTCTGAGCTCCATTTGAGCCGACCCCCCCTGCTGGCCATAGTATGTTGGTACACACTGGAAAACTAAAAAGATAAACATTGCGCACAGTGAATTGACCAGATAGGCAGATATAATTCCGTGTGTGCGCGTGTCTGTATGCACCTATTATAGAATCAACTGGATGATGCAATAGGACGTGCAATTCGTTTCTACCCTTGCGTATACATTCCACTAGTTCCCAAATAAAATGTTATGCTAAGTCACAGTTGATATGCCTACTCAACCAACGTGTTAGATATTGCAGCATAATATTTTAATGCATTTCATATAGTGACAGACTCATCAGTGATTGGGAATATTCACCAAAGAGACTTTATTCCCTTTACAATACTGCCCCTCTCTGTAAGCAAAATGAATCACGTACTTTCACCTGCACATTATTTATTAAATAAGAAATGTTGCCTCATGTCTATCATTATGAAATGTTAATTGCCGCCTAATTTCTACTGAAATAGACTACGGTTGTCAATAAATAGTGTTATGTTACGCTAAATGACTACATCAAAATGGGCAAGGCACTGCATAGATAGGCCTAATAATTATGGTGGCGTTTTTTTAATACCTATTACAATATTAACGGTACTGGCTTGTTTGATGCTTATAATATTTGAGGTAAGCGGAGTTAAGATACTTTAGGAAATATAAAATACAAAAACCCAGCCTTTATTTTTGCGCAAATCAAAACCTTATACGCATGCGCACACATACTGTTTACAGTAGCTACAGCTGTAGTCAGATTTTACGGCCTATTATATTATTATTACTATTATTATTATTATTGAGATCTCACGACCGACTACCGTCCTTGTGCGGTTCTCAATCTATCGACAGTTCCACACATGCGTGTTGTTATTCGCTATTGACACTCCCACTATTCTAGTCACGTTACTCCAGTTCTGAAGAACGACTGTGGTTGGCATCGCATTCTGCAATTTATACCTTTTTTGGTGAGTATAGCTCTAAATATATAATTTGTCTTGCAAACGAACTAATAAGCCTTTTGACAATTAGTCGTGGGGAAATCTAAAAGAAAAACGAGTTATATTTGCTGGTATTTACTTTTTTCCCTGTATGGTATATCGTGTGGCATTCAGTATTCATTTAACTGAAAGCCACACAATAATTCGATTACAAATAATTTAAGTAAAATAATACAGAAAATAAATGACAGAATAATGTCAGGAATTCGCTTGACATGAATCGGTTTTGACATTTTTTTATTTTATTTTACTTCAATTTTACAATCGAATGAATAGTCACATGACTGACGGCTTTAACGTGTGTAAGCACACTGAGTTCAACAGTTCAGGCCAACTTACTAGGCAGTCAGTCATACATTAGCACGCTTGGAACAAGGAAGTTGACTACATGTGTAAAAGCCGCTTGCCGTGTTAGGCCAGTTACATTAAAACCAAGTTCAAAATATGTATTTTAACATTTCTAAAGAGGCATTGTTCGGGTCTGCCACACTAGGAATTATATTTGTTGCCGGTTACCACTTTGGTAAGGGGAATATTGTACGTGTCTTGTACTGTAGAAAGTAACTATATGCACTTAAAGGTACAGTAAAAATATTAGGAGTGCAGATAGCCTACCACGTCAAGTTTATAATGTGTAATACAATTAGGTAACTTGTGTTATTTTAGCCTATTGTGGATTGTTGCATGTTTTCATCTTATACCCCAATCAAATATATGAAATGTAGCCTACAGTAAACAGTATTTGTGACTCACAGCATTAAAACTGTAACACCAATGTTGTTGCAGTATCAGATCTTTAGTGTTACGATACATGCTGTAACAAAGAGCAGACACTGCACTTTTACAATCAAATCAATTTCTTTTATTTATTTTTTTATGTTTATTCCTAAAGGTAAAAGTAAATCAAGAGCTGCTAGTATGCAAAACTTAAAGAGCCACTGTGGGGGCAAAGACAACCCACTGATGCAGTATGTACTTCAGCATTCCCTGAGGGAACATCCAGCCTTGAAAAAACTCAGATTGGTAAGGAAGTTCCAGTGATCTAGTGAGATCATTCAGTGAATTTAATTCAGTGTTATTAAATGTAAATCTACATCCATAAAAGGCACTATACGCTCCAATTCTGTTTTACAGTGCAATTTATATATTTAAAAAAGTGTCATATAACCCGTCTCCCGTATGCTTTCCAGAGGACAATGGAGGACTCCTGGAATGCCATTATGGTTGCCTGTGAGCAGTCACAGTTCATGGCTAATCTCGCAAAGATAATAAAAGCTAAAAAAGCAATAGAGATTGGTAATGGAATTGAGTTCTACAATAACTGAAACATTAATCATATCTACTTTGGTTTATGTCTATTTGGATGACACTTTATGCATGGCCGAGTCATTCATATTGTTTTAAGTCTAATCCATGGATATATATTGAAGGTCTACAATAAAGACCGTTGTGCTTGCAGGAGTTTACACGGGATACAACGCATTGAATATAGCATTGTCATTGCCTGAGAACGGAACTTTGGTGGCTTGTGACGTTAATGAAAAGTACACAAACATTGGGAAACCGTTCTGGCAAGAGGTACAATATAATTTCCCATCAATTATTAATTAACATACCCACCAAAACTGTCTCACAGTTAACAGGTTTGTTTTATTCTTTTCATTGACAGGCTGGGGTTGATCATAAAATTGATCTACGCATAAAACCAGCATTGGAAACTCTAGGTACAGTAGCCTAATATACTTTAACTTTGTCCCTGTGGAAGGTTGAGATTGAAAAGTACTACACTTAACATTTTGTGCTATCACCATAGGAGCTTTTTTTTTGTTCATCCCAGTTATATCCCCATCACAGTATATCAAAAGGTAGTCTTTTCTGTCAATTAGCACTGTCACTTTTAAGCAACTCTGTGTCAAGGCTGGGAAAATGTAGCTATATTGGAATAGATGTAGAGGGTGGTAAACAAGCAAATAGCATTAGCATACTCCTGGCCAAGATCCTGTGCAACTAAAACAATCTGTGCATTTAATTGTGTCTTTTCATCCGGTTACCTTTCACTGTTGACAAAGGTGATTCAGTTTGAAACTCCAGCAAAACATTACCCTGACCAATTTCCACATCAGTCTGAATCCATTTTCCACCATGCCAACCAGCTCTCACCGGGTTGCTTATCGTAGGCCATATACATGCCTGATAAGCACTTTAACCAATGAATCAAAATAAAAAATGGAGACCTCTTTCAAGCTATTAAAATTAGTTTCGCTGCAATTAAAGTATTTGCCCCTCCAGGCCATGCTCTTTACTAACGGGCACTTCCTGGATTTCCATGTGATTAATCACCACAGTTAACGTGTTAAAGGGACACTGCACAAACATTTCCTAGAGAGGCTTGAACATTGTTAAAAACGTAATACCTTGCGTCTTCTCATTGCCTACTCTATGCTTTCAGATGAGCTGCTGGCTGCCGGGGAAGCAGAATCGTTTGATTTTGTCTTTATTGATGCAGACAAGGCAAATTATGACAACTATTACGAAAAGTCCCTGCAGCTGCTGAGAAAAGGAGGTGTTATTGCCATTGATAACGTAAGTGGTTAATTAATGGTAGAAACATAACATCCATAATATTATTTGATCGTATTTTAATATAGGCTAGTAGCAGAATACGTCAACGTAATACTAAGTACTAACAATTGTAGTAGTAGTAGTAGTACTAACAATTATGGCTAAAATATGCTATTTCTAATCATTTTAAAATGCTATTTTAGCAGGAGGTGTTTACTTTAAAAACCACTGACTTAACACACTCGACTTGGACTCTAGGTGCTTTGGAGTGGGAAGGTGTTGTGCCCAGCTGCTGATGACGTCGACACCCTGGCCATCGACAAGCTGAACAAGAAGTTGCACCGAGATATCAGAATCAACATCAGTATGCTGACAGTGGGAGATGGGCTCACGTTAGCAATTAAATTGTAATATCTAAAACTACTAATGTTGCAATGTCAATGCTTTGTGATGTTTTGTAGACCTTTGTGCTTTACTGGTGTAACCTGTGTTCTCAAATAAGTTAAACAAAGGCCACTTTAAACTATACACTAAGTGGAAGATGTAAAATATTGAATAATCAATAAAACAATAAAAATGTTTACTTGGTTTTTATACCATTAGGTATGTCTGGTAATTTAATACTGTTTAAGAAGACCCAAAACATAAGAAAATAGTAGATTTCAAGACTTTATTGCAAAGGTAGACATACACATAAGGATATAATTCTGACTAAGTGCTCCAGTCGCCAGTCTTAGCCATAATAAAAGGTAAGTCACTGAGGAAAATAAATCAATTTGGCATCGTCTCCCAGCTCTTTGCCGTGTTCATATCTTAGAAGCAGTACTACACTCTGAATGCCTTACACTTAAGACAGACCAAGACAATGATATAAGCATATATTATAGGTGCAAATCTCTCATGAAACATTCCCAATAACAGATGTGCAAATGAAACAGGATAAGTTTAAATCAAATGTGCTACTGTGCAAAATTAACAGCTTCCCATGACATGATCACACTTATTATTTTCTACAGAAACATTTAGCGATTGTCAAACTAATGACAACAAAGTTCATCAGTCTCAACTAAAGCAAGGATATTGTTTACTCAAAAGCACAAAGGGGTGTCGGTACTGACTGATTCAGTTAGCTGTCTATCCAACAGACGTGACCAGAATGAAAGGAAGGTGGCTCCAAAACGTGTCCATCGAAGAGTATTCAAGGACTGGGCTTGTTGCTTTGGATTGGTCTGCCTGCCAGAGCCGCACTGACCAGGTACAAACGTGTGAGGCAAGGTTCTGTTGATATCCTCCTTAATGTGATGTGGTTTCTCAGGCCTCCAACTCCAAACCCAGACCCAGCTTGTGACCGCCAGAATTTATACTCTTTCCGTCCACCAATGCCGACATGACTAGCTTCATACCTGAATCCAAGAAGAAATATATTGGGTCAGATTCCCCACAAAGTCTGACACAATGTATGAAACAAATAATTCTGCCTCAATAAATCATATATTCCTGCTGTGTTTTAACAGTACATGTTCTGACTGAACACACACACACACACACACACACACACAATGTAAGCATGCGCGCACACACTCACACACAACCAGTTTTTTTACACCATGAGGTTCCACTGCCTCAGAAAATAAAACCTTGTAGTGAATTTATAATGTATTTAAACTGCATCCTAAAGAAAAGGTCAGACTTACCAGGCCGTAGAATCTGTGTGTAGCCAATTCCCACCAAGCTGGCATTATTCACTTTAGCCTAAAATACATTAAAAAAAAAAAAATCATTAGACCATTAACAAAATCTGTTTAATAATTTAAGAGATAAAACGCTTCCTAGTTTGGTTACAGGAAACAGCAAAACCACAACTTGAGGCCCACTTTGGTTGTTAAAACATTTGAGGACCACCTTCCCAAATAAATTAAGGAGATAAAAAAAAACATTTTTGACTTCCGGATCGACATACACACTATACCTGATGTTATGTAATGTTCACAGACTGGTCATTGAAATAATGTATTTGAAACTTTTTGTGTGTGAATTATTGACCACATTTAGATATAAATATTACTAGCTTTGTAAAATTACAAAACTTTTTTTTTAAAAATGTTTCTAACCATTTAGCAGTAGATTAAAACTGCCTCAGTCACCACTAGATGGCACTCTGAGGAGAGCGGATATGCTCAGAATGAAGAGGACACTATAATATTGGAAACAGAGAGAGCTCAAGGTACAGCACATCCACATTTGATGTTTGGGGGGGGAAGGGACTGCTTTTCACCTTATATGCAGACCAGAACGACCCAGTGCTCCATCCAAGTCAACGGGGAGGTACACGGATTTCACCATACTATTATTCCTCTCTGGCTTAATGGGTATTTTGAGTATATTGCCACATTAATTGCCAAGGACCTACGATCAAACTGAGGCCACAACAGTACTTCTGCAGCAAACTGTTTTGAGGTAAATTGATTTTTGTTTCAAGCCATGCATGGTAGATGTAGCTGGGAGCTGCTTACATCACCCTCCACAGCAAAATACCACTGGTGACCCACCCACTTAAGAGACTGGAAGCCTTCTATTTTTGCTTCCATTGAAATTAATCACAATGCCTTTGTCGTTATTCAAACATCTTTGCCTATAATCGAATGGTAAATTAACTTGCCGATATGGAGGCGCTGGGGTCCAGCTGGTATTTGGCAGCAATGCCGAAGCGAGTGCCGTTGCTGCCCGCAGACCAGGCCAGGCTCACGGCGGTCTCCAGCTGGTCGTTCACCTTCTGGTAGATGGAGCCGGTGAACTCTGAGCCGTCGGCACTGGACAGGGCAAGGGTCAGACAGAGGATGGGGTGTCAGCAAGGTTGGACACAAGCAGGGCGAGACCACCCTAATCTCGGGAGCTTCAGTTTAATTTCGCCGTGACAATCAGTCTGGAAAGCCTCGGAGCCGTCATTCTGAATGTGTCCGAGTAGCAACTGAACTTTCCAATCAGCGTTGTGTTTATAGCTATACGGCCGTGGTTTAGGTGTGCCGACCATGGTGCCGACAGGGAAAACGACCAGATGGTTCATCCAATCAACTGTCAAGTTTTTTTTTTTTAAGTACAGCCATTCACCAACAGTTTCAATGTACAGCTTCACAGATGGACATGTGATAACAATTCCTCTGGCATGTCAGGTCATCTGAAAAAGGCCATCAGTGTGTGATGTCACACATGCAGATGTGAAATATAGTTGCTCCAATACTTCAATCCAGTGTAAACTTTAACAAAATGTAAAATGGGTAGACATTATTCTCCAATCAGATGGACACACAGAGAAATTATAACATGTGTATACCCAATAACAGAAATGGCGTTGCCTGTCGATGCCACATTATAAAGTAGTTTAAATCAACCAGCTATAGCACCAAATGATGCAGTAAACATGACAGATCAGATCACAAAATTGGCGGCGTAATCTCTAAAAAGAGATTTCTGCATATTAATATACAGAATCTGTAGGCAGCAACAAAGTATACTAGTACCGGATGCCTCCTGTTTATAGTTTGTAATGTAGTAAGCATAGTATTGACCAATCACGTCAGTGTGGAGAGCACCAGTAGCACAAGTAGAAACTCTGATTGTAAAGAATGACAAATGTAGTCTTGGCCAGGATATCCAGAACCCTGGAAATACCCCAGGGATCATGACCCCAGAGGTTTAACATAATCTTGTAGGGACATGGTTTCATAATTAAATAAACATTATCTCATATCATATTTCAAAATACCCAACAGTCCAATGTAACCTGATTTTATGATAATCATTTGGACTGTTTTAGTAGATAAAGAGAATTCTTCTTATTGCCTAGCCTTAGTAACAACAGTCAAAAGATGGTTTGATGACCTACACATTGGTGTGCAGCTGGAAGTCTCCGGTCTTGTATCCGATTGCAAAGTTGCTCTGTCTCATCTTGGACTTTGCCGTGTCAAAGCTCATCTGGTAGCCGCCCAGCCAGCCGTCGTAGCCCCCCACCGCGGCGGCGTGGATTGTGGGGCCGGCAAAATCAAAGTCCACATCGACTCCGAGGTTGACGTATTCACGTTTATAGGCCGTCTTGACCTTGCCACTCTTCTTGCTGTCAGGTGACAAAGAAAGACAATCTAAGAGAAGTTGTGGAAATGCACAGCTTTACGAGGCAAATGTGTCCATGATCTTTTAGGCGGATTCACAAGAGCATTATTACCCAGTGTTTGGGGAAAACGTTGTGTCAAATGTGAGCTTCAGCCCTTTGGTGATCTGAAGAAGAAGCATTAGCACATTGTTAATTTGGTGCAATTCACAGTGTGTAGAGGGATCACTGACACAGCATTTTAATACGGACGCACAGTGACATGTTCCACGGCCGGTTTTTTATTACTGTTGTGTTTTTTCCTCCCACATCTGCCTGATTCATATTTTCATAGTAAAGCTTTCACAATGCATTCTACAACTCTAGGTCATTTATATTACGATGTCTTAGCCGCTAGCCTTTTCACACATTTACAAGGCGTTTAACGGAACATTAATACAAATAAACCACGTATCTTAATCTTTTCAGTGAGATTAACTATGTTATAAAAGATATTAATGCTCAAAGTTTGAATGTCTAATTTAAAACCAATTTTACCAGAAGGTTAACTTCCTAACATTTTGCTCGGACAGCGAAGAATGTCCACACTGCAAACAAGGTTCACGTCAGTGTAAGAAACTATGACAACTGGCTACAGTTCTAGGTCACTAAAATAGATTAGAATTAGTTACTGCGCACATGAATGTAATGTCGGTGTGGTGCATGTATGCCGTATCTGTGTAAATATGATAACCTGCTATATGTCGACAATCGGCGGTCATGAAAAATCAAGGTTAAAGCCGGCAGATTCCAGTGACCGGCTGATCACACAGCATATCTCTAGATTTGAATATGATCACCTGATCTTCCACACATATTTCCGTTCCCAGTGTGTTGTCCGTGGTCCACTTCTCCGTGAACTGGAGCCCATACTCATCCCACTTGTACTTGGTTTCCAAGCTTCCAATGACCTTGCTGGTGTCTGTGTTGGATGAGCCAGATGTTTTGAACTCCTACACCGGATTCAAGGGGAAAAACAGCATGCTTTAGATGTAGACAAAAATACGTGAGCATTATACACATTTGAATTGTATTATGTATTTGTAGTTGTATTAAATATACAAGCAGTTATGCTCACCACTCCACTTGAAGACTTTGTCTTCACATCAAGTTTAATCTGTCCAAAACCTGCAAATACATTTAGAGTGAAAGCTTAGATAGTATGAGGTTACATACATAAATGGAATGTATTTGTACGGATGCATTATTGTTAAGATCTTCTTTTGATTTACCATATCCTTTATTGAAAATATCCTTTGCAGATTTCCCAAGGTCAGCGTATGATGGGGGGACAGACATAATTCCTGCCACAAATAAAATGTGACAAAATTATATGTTGCATAGTAGCCATGTGGAATGAAAAACCAAAACCAGGAGCACTTGCTCCTATAAATTACTGCATTACACCTTAAAACATGTGTCATAATCACACAATGCCATATCTTTTAGGGACAAGGGGTGGGGATCCATTATTCAAGGATGATCCCGACAAGTGGTAAATACCATGATGATCAGCAGTTATTAATAATTTAAAAAACATGACTTTAGTTATAGTTATAGATTATAGTTCTATTGAAAATCCATGGCAATAAGGGGACTTTATACAGAAAATCTTAGTTTGCGTCTTCACTTTAGAAATCCATGGGCTGTGCCTGTGCACTTCACTTCTCAGTGACTAATACAGAAGTTATGACTCACAAACATCGTAGTACTTGACACGCCACATCTGCAATCACAATGAGGCCTTTGAATGATATAGCATCAAATGTGATTAATATGGAATGACAATTATTTTTTTGGTCTTAAACTTAACGTTTCAAAATTAGATAGCGAAGTTAGGGTGGGGTGGGGGGCGTTCCCTCCCTTCCTTCAGTCCTTGTAAGCATAATGAGAAGCTTAAATAGGCCTCACGTTGAAACCCAAACAGAAATATACGTACATTCCACAACAAAAAATTGCATGTCCGTGTTACCGCAAATGTTTTAAACGGGAATAATTACTCACCGGTTTATTTTATTTGATAGCTCTTAAGAAAAAAACCGAATGTAGCAAGCTCTGGGCTGCTATAGGGCGACGTGAAGGAGAACTCAAACAATCGAACCTTGCGACCTCGGCACTACAGGACCCCGTATTTTAGGAGGCTATTACTTAGCCCGTCTAAAATGTTAGTAATTCCGGATGTTAGAAATTCCCGTTATTGTTATACATTATTATTTTCAAGTTAAACGAATTATTTCATGTAAGATTAACTTTAGAAATCGAACACTTGATTCTTGATTGAACGCGTGATTAATCAACGTGTGGGCACGGCTAATTGAAGACCTCTATATCACCATGGTAACATTTGATATGTGCCATTTTTGACACGTGATAAGGATGGCACATTTCTATTCCATAAGTCACTATTATTCCTATGAAAAATACTAATTGTGGTAGAGTATGTTTGTGTGAATAATTGGCCCATTTGTCAAAATAGGGTAAATACAGATGCTCAATTCATAGCGCACCAGCAATGACAATATATTTGTTTCTTCTGTAGTTACTCTTGGAACTTATTAAACTTACTGAATAATACTGATTAAAAACTGGTTTCGCATGAAACACAAACGAATCAAAGTTTTTAGTGTGATTTATTTTACAACTTTAATTACTGAAAAGGAAGAATTTGTAATGAAGACCATATCATGCCTCAATACAGTAGATGCATGGTTTGTAGCTTCTAAATTAAATCATTAGAAATGGTAAGCTCAAAATACAATGTCATGACTAATCAATTACAACAATTATTTTAGTGGTAAATTAGTAGTTGTTGTAATGACATTTTAAATCACCTTTAGTTTCAAGTGTTTTAAAAAAATACATAGTTATGAGCAACTGTAAACATACTTCCATCAATGTGCATGTTGCAATGATAACCTTGTATATGAAATATAAAAATACCTATCGACCTTTACACAATTAAATAAATTAACGCATTATAAACAAATACATACAAATGTAAGGGTCATCTTAAGGAACAAATGCAAGCATTACATAATCAATGTAGAGTTTGATGTCATGAGAACTTGTCTTTTACATGGTAAAGAAACAAAAACACTACCATTACTTACAGGCACAGGAACGATTCAGTTAAGATGAAATATACAGGCTGTAACACCCAAGGTAATTGGCAAATTGATTGACAGTTTATAAAAATGTGAACCATTTTTCATTCCATATTTTTGGCTCATTTATAGATTTGACAATATTATCTACTAGATCTGTGAATGAAAATGCAAGTCAGTTAAACAATACAACAGAAAGAAATGTCCACTCAAATGTTAATCTTACAATCCATAACACTGTCAATAAGAAATGCAAAGGAATTAGCAATATTTTTTAGCAATGACAGGAAAAAGTACATAATTTGCACAATATTTGCAATGTTTTTTTGCTCTAGAATTCAGCCACTTTGATTTGTTGATTGAAGTATTGCTATTACTGTGGTCCATATACAATAGTTCTGTATAATAAGTGATAAAGGGGGAAATATTTCAAAAATAATTAAAAAAATAATTGTGTATGTACTATGTATTGCAGAATGGAATTAGCTAATATTATGCCTGAGAATTCTTCTGTTGTAGTTTCTCACTCGCACGTACAGGTGCGATCCAGCTACTATGCCCACAGCCACAAATCAGAGAGTACAGAAAGAAATTGACATTTTTTTTCCCCATTTTAGAGGAGGAAATTACTGGGAAGGAGCAGCACAGGGAGATGACAGGGTCTGTAACGAGCTAAGGGGAACCTTGGATGTGGTTTGAATCCTGCTGCTGCAATGGGCTGACAGCGGGAAGCACGCTAGCCGCAAAGTGTGCCCCGTCAGGCAATGGCACTAGTAGGACCACGTGAGCCACCTTTATCTGTTGGTGCTACATGTCAGTGAAGACACCACTCACGCACACATACACATCACAGTTGGCAACTCGAGAGAGCGTGCAAAAACAGTAGCCCAGGCCAAACACACACACACACAGACACACGCGCGCGCCAGACACACACGCACGCGCACAGACGCACACGCACGCGCACAGACGCACACGCACGCGCACAGACGCACACGCACGCCACAGTTGGCAACTTGAGACAGCTGGCAAAAACAGTAGCAGAGGCCACGCAATGGCTATCGGTGGTGAGTGGCAGCTAGGACCCGCCTACCGGCTAGTACACGTCTACCCAATCAGCCGCCTCAACACGGCGGGCTTAGAGAAGGGCCAGCAGTACTCGTTGGGCACGGGGCCGTTGACGTTGCACTCGAAGAAGGAGAACATGGGGAACCAGATTCGAGCTCTGCGGCTCTGCTGGTAGGCCCGGGTGTTGGCCAGCGTGTGGTAGTACAGGAAGAGCCTGGTGGTGATGTAGAAGGCGATGAAGACGTCGATGGAGTAGTGTTCGTGGGCCGCCAGGATGAAGAAGATGCCAAACAGGTTGAGCACCCACGACAGGGTGTGTATGAAGTTCCAGCTCCTTGGAGTGTCTGTTGGGGGAAAACAGGTCACTTTGGTATGGTCAGCTATTGGAAGCTAATTGGAGGCTAATACACTTTGCGTCTTATTCACCAAATATCTCCTCACATTCTGCTATCTTACCGATCTCTGTGTTGAAAAGAGAACCTGGTACTTCTACTGGCTGCGTAAATAGGAACATAAACAAAGTGGCGAATACCGCTCACAACAACAATGCCGCTTGGCTTCACAATGTGTGGGGCGGCTGAGGATGTTTCTTTTGATTTGAGCTCGAAGGCAGCAGGTGTTTAAGTAGGCGACACTGCTATTTCTAACATTTGTGGGCCGTATTTGGCTTTGTAAAACACAGATTTATAGACACATCTAGCAAGAACTACATTTTTTTAGAAGATGGAAAGACCACAATTGCATCATCCTTCAAACTGCAACTAGGGAGATTCCTCTGACATGTGAAACTACAACATTTTATTTTATTTTTCTGATTGTACTTTTAGCCGTAATACCACTGACAGACATGTGGAGGCAGCAAAGGGAAGATATTCTAAGGGACGTAACATCAATGTGTACTTAGTACAGTGGTTCCCACATAACTCTGGACTAAAACCTACAGTGCAGGCCAAACGTTTGGACACACCTCATTCAATGCATTTTCTTTCTTTAAAATTGTGTTTTTGTAATTTGTTTCTTTTTTTTAATATTATTTTTATTATTATTATTTATATTCAAAAAAGTGTGAAATAACTGAAAACATGTCTTATATTCTAGTTTAAAGAAACTAAAATATAAGACATGTTTTCTACAATGTAAATAGTCATAAAAATAAAGAAAACATTGAATGAGAAGGTGTGTCCAAACTTTTAGCCTGTACTGTATATGACAATACAAAAATCAAGAAATATCTGTTTCAACCTCAACATGTATAAATTACATCATGTGTTTCTGAATCAACATCCCCAACTCACCAACATTGCCATTAACTAATCACAGCCCTCTGACATCAGTCAATTCATCAAAATGTAATGTTTATTATCTAATATACCTACCTAGCCTATGGCTGTAGCTACCTAACTAAGAGTGGTGGTGTGAACTTGCTAAAGGTATTTTATGCAACAAAAAAAAAGCTTGCCAATAAGATATTGTTCATTTAATGAACAATGTCTTATTGGCAAGCTTTTTGTTATAATTATTTTCAATATAGTTATATGGCCCTAATACACTGATGTCAAAAGTTTTGTGATTAATAGCAAATATGGTCCAGGAACACGTGGCCCTTGGATGTTGATCCAGGAACATACTGTACACTTCTCCCCCACTCAAAGAACAAGGTTGCAACTTGCAACAATGTTGCTACAAGGGGGCAGCAGCAAAACAGCCACATGTAACAATAACACAGTTGTAGGACAGACAACAGAGAGAACACAGCTTAATCAATAATCATTTGTAAATTGAGCAGCGATCACACACCTCATGGAACATATAGACGGAGAGACAGACCATGGTGAAATTGTAAACAATGAGCACAGCTTTTAGATCAACTGGGTCTCTATGTTTCATGAGACGGGGCCCCCCCCACACCACACAGAGGTAGGCAAGGAAGATGACTGATACTGGAACAGGCGAGTTCACAAGCAACCAGGGGTCGGTCCGATTGTCTGCATAGTAATGGAACCCTATGTTAGCGACCTCGTTAAAAAGTAAAATTGTGTTAATGGTGTTGGTCTAAATGGTGTTACTGTCAAAAAAATGCTTTTGGGTAAGAAAGATAGCCTACCGTACCATAACTAGTCGTCACAGTTTACTGCCTGTAAAGTTAATTAAACGGTAGGACCTACCGCCATTGTCCACAATCCACTGCCGTACTGACTCCATTCGCTGCCGAACAGAAGCCATCTAAGGATCCTCCACAAGCCCGTCTTTTTTTCTAGAGCAAAAAAAATAGTTCAAATTCAGAGTCTTTGTCGTTGTATTTTATAAGGCACGAGTCTGCTGCTAGTATAGAGGTCTATTGATTATCGCACTTGCCAAATTATTACGAAATATGTTCGTTCAGGTGTTACGCCTAATTCTGTGTCCTGCCGAATTCAGTGACCTTTCGAAACGAAGTATGTTAAATAAAGCAGAAAAAACATGAAATAGTTCGATAGAGCTATACATAATATTTAGAAATATCTAGACATCAATTAACCTTAAAACGACGAGGCTGGTGTAGATAAAATAGATTATATTCACTTTTTAATCAGAAATCGCTAAAATCACAAGCTTTTTGCAGAGCAAACCACCATCGACATAGCTAACCTTTTAGTAACCCTTTGCCGAACTAAAACACTTCGGGAGAGAGACACAAAAAGTGCACGAGAAATCACACACTCACACACACCAATAGATTGTACATGATTTGAGGTGGCGCATGCGCACTTTCGAAAGGGTCACTGAATTCGGCAGGACACATAATTAGGCGTAACACGTGTTAACCTGTTGGACTTGCCCCAACCAGTTTAGAAAACTATTCACCAATACGTCATTGCCCAGCGACTGCCCCAACTTCCCCCCCCCCCCCTTTTTTTATTAGAACAAGATACATATACATACAGAAATTGCAAAATAAATACTTCTTCCAGTATCAAGATAAAAAGTGCATAAAAAAGTAAAGGCTTCCAAGTAAAGTAGAGCAAATAGTAGAGACAGACTAGGGTCTTATAAGTAAATCATAATCTTCAATGATAGAAAGTAAGGACACTGTAAGTATGTTTTTCATATATTTCAGAGCTTTCGTGTATAAACAAAACACCTTGTGAAAAGCTGTAAAAAAGTGTTTAACTTTTAAATACCTACATTTATGAATATAAAACTTCCCAAGGACTAGTAAGATATTTACCAAAAAATCGTCCTGATTGTTGTCCATCATGACTCCGTAGATAATGTCCTTCCGATCGAATTCTTCAAGCGACTGTTGTTAATGTAGGATAATGTTATGTGCCCCACAGACATGAACAGGTCAGGCGTTTAAATTGTGTTAGTGTTAACTGGTGATATTTCCAGATGCGGCGGTAGCCGTGGCATGTTGTGGATTCATGGGCAGAAACGATTATAGTGATGATGTGTATTATAGATGCCTGTTCGACACAGCAAACGTCAATAATTTGTTCTAATGTTTCATGATCTTGTCTATCTTTGCTTAACATCAGGAGGGTAAATGTATTATCCGTTGCCCTGCAATAGATGATTGCACATGTGTCTACATCATCTCTGCATGTATATGCATAAACTTAATCTAAAGAATTCTTTTTTATATTTCCATATTAAATATTTAGAATTGTGTCAATTCTGTAGGGGTATTCTAATAATGGCAATGCTCTTCTTATTCTTATTTTAGGCTATCTGATAATAATAACAATAAGGATAGACAAGAAACAAAAGGTTGATTTAATATAATGAGTATTGTATTTATTTTATTTTTAAAATAGAAACATTTGCATAAAGCTGGCATATATTGTTATAAAAATATAACACTTAGGGAAAAAAAACCTTTAGGTAAAATTCAAACAGGTAAACATTATTTGATTCGCAATTAATAACAAAATGTGCCATTAATCAAGATTACATTTTTAATCGACTGAAAAACTTAAGTTTTGATTCATCAACTTATGAAACAATTCGAAAATTCCTGAAATAGTTTGTATTTACAGTTTTAATGTATCCTTAGTAAAAACACAAAACTAGTAATTCATTTTAAAACTAATGTGCTCAGTCTTCAGAGATTGTATAATCTACATCTGCAAAACAAATAAATTAAAAATAGGTTAGGTTATGTTACCTATCATTATAGTGAGACATTATTAGCATAGGCAAGTAGCCTACAGTATAGCCAGATAAATAGAGCACAAGAAAATAGTAGATAGGCAGGTGCATAGATAGATACTCTCCCTCTTATAAATATATAATATTTATATAATAATAAAATAATATATAAGTATATAAAAATGGTAAGATAGCAAAACTTCTATGCACATGTTATGTCCCAGCATTGTAGGCCTAATACTTTTTATAATTTTTATTTAGTTTATAAATTAATACCGGTACATGGGAATTGTTTTTCCTCGCTAAGATTCCAAACTTACCTTGAAGGCAGCAAGGTGTGTTTTGCCCATGCAGCTCTGCACATGTTTTTCCACATGTGGATGTGTGTTAACAAAGTACTAGAAAGAAAAGGCAATGGTTGTGTGGGTCAGTGACATGGTTAGACCAGAAGTTATCACCAACTAGCTAGTGTAATGTGTGGTGCTAATGTGTGTGTATACCTCCAAAGCCAGGCTTGCTTGGATATGGACATCATAGTGCTTCCGGTTACCCATAGCATACAGTAAATGATGGACTACATGATGACTGAGCATCTCTTGAGAAATGTCTGGGCTTGTTTGGGCCAGCATACTGAGAAGACATCCCATCATAGGTCACAGTAACAAAGTCAATGGAGAGTCAACTGGATAGAAATTAACTTAAAGTGTAACTGCACCCCACCTGTGAGCCTGACTCCACCCACTACAACTTTAAAATGCATCAAGGAGCTGAGTGAGGGGAGGGGAGGGGCTGAAAGGGGAACCCCTGTTAACATTAACCTAACATTTGAATTCAATGACATACGAGTAGGGCTGTGCGATATGACCAAAATCGCATATCCCGACATAGGTAATTTTATATTCTGATAACGATACATATGCACATTTCTGGCCATCCAAAGACTCCCCCCCTGACTGGTGGCCGTACTGTATTTGGTATTGAGACCTATTGAGACCTCTTAACCACACTGAGCAGAGGAAATTATAGCAAAACTCTTACAAATGGATATGACATTGTAGAGCCAGTTTAAACATTGAATCCTGATTTTTGTAAAAACAATTTTAACACACAATGCATCGATGTATCTCGTCATCACAGTTAAGTCCTATTTAGGTTACATCTCAAAAACACAATTTAGGGTGCAGTTACACTTTAAGGTGTTATGAGTAATGTTTAATTTAAGACATTTTAAAATTAAACCAGAGAGGTATAAGAAATATCAGTTTTGATTATATGTCAAAGAACTCTTTGTACTGCGTTGTAGGGATATTTTCTGAAATGAACAGATAATTCTGGGCCGGACAGCCTCTAAACCTCAATACCACTTTGTACCTCAAGGGGCAAGGCGAGTCACTAGCTTCCAGGCAGTAACCAATACATAGAATCCATGATTGAGATCTACTGCCTGAATGCATCCTGTTGCCTTAGAATCTCTTAATAACACAAGTAGTGTGCATTGTACGGTGGCCGACAGGTGCAAACACGATACAAAGTAAGAAAACAACTTCAAATACAAAATAACACAAAGAAGTTACAAAAACAACTACATCCAAACGGAAACGCACAGCAAATACAAAAACACAACCAAGTCAGGAACACGCAGCAAATACAAAAACACAACAATTTGCAAATGTAAAGTTTCTTCTTCTGCGCTAATGGCTGATCACCAGCACCATAACGTGGCCACAAACGTACATTACGTAAACATCTGCAATTCATTTCAATGAGTTGCCGATTTACACTGCTAAATAAATGAGAGAAATTTTTCAAATTGTATAAGTTACGTCCACAATTATGAGGGTGAGTAATCTATAAACTTATCTTCTTAATAGTTTTGGAAGGCAGAGCTATTATATAATGATAGCCTACTGTCTGTCATGCTATGGTACAGACAGTAGGCTAGCTAGGCTAGCTAGGCTACCGGTATCTGAGAAAGACCAAAACATATAATGCTTCATTGTGTGTGCGTGCGTGTGAGAGGGCGTTATGCTTCGGTTCCATACATTATGATTAATATTTAAAATGTGTTACTGTGTTTAAAATGTTTTCCTATACATATTGTCCGTATTCAGTTGTCTGAGTTCTTGTTATTCCTTCATGTAGGCCTAATATGATAAATGTATTAAAGCCCATACATAATACAGCCCATATTTCACTGTGCCAACTTTTTCAGAATTGGTGTTTATTTAGGCATATTTAAAGACATGCCTAAAATAGGGCAACTTTATAACCACAATGTTGCCCTAATGGCATTAATATAGAGCAAACTTAACATAAAAAACAAAAGTTTATTGTTTTACTTTTCTTACAGGTTTTCTTGCACCTCATGTTGAGCTGGTGCATCTTATCCACATGTTGCTCTACTGTTCAGTCAGCACGTTACTCCCAGCTCAACATTCCAACTCACCTGTACCTGGGCCATGTTTTCCAGCATGAATGTTCCTGCTAAAATGTTAAATTTACTGCTTCACAGTAGTATGACTTGAACTGTATACTATTGATGTTTTTGTGTTAAAGGTTGGGCTCTATGGTTATGGTTCAAATCCAGCTGTGACACCTTACAATCTCAGAAAGTCTGAAAAACCTATAGACCTCTTCTAAGAGTCTTCTGAGAATTTAACAGAATTCTGTTCTGCTTAATGGCCGAGGATAAAATATATCCTGTTGCAGATATAAAGGTAGTCAGTTCGAATCCAGCTGGGGGTAACCCTTTTTTTCCAACTTAAAAATTACACTCAAACTGTTGGTGAAACTTAAGCTTTTCAAAATGTCAAGAATAGTTTGCAGGTCTGTTGGCTCTGAAGACTATTTAAATGATCGGGATATCTGCTTATTACAACCATACATTCAGCGTTCTATCATGATTATATGTCAAAATCCTACATCTCTGA